>JBBPBX010010809.1:19037-43757 GCA_038048925.1 Garcialebias charrua | reverse complement strand
CTATGAGCTCCTGCCCTCGTCAACACGCCTGCCTGCTCAGTACTTCCCTCTTTTAGGGGCAGAGATTTTTTTAAGGGTAGATGTGGAAATGCTTCACTTGAAGAGGATGATCTATGCTGTTGTGTTTAAAATTAGTGTTTATGTAATTATTTTCATTTTAAATATCCAATATAAGTTTCATTCATTCAAAGCAGACATATTGGTCCATAACTTTATTATCAGTGAGCCTGAGAGTTACCGGATCCAAGCCAGATCCTAGAAAACAGTTATGGGAAGCACCCTGTCAAAATAAGAGAGTTCCTTGATTTTGTTCTCACAGGATCCGGCTCAAATTAAGCACTGGATGGAGAGTATTTCCAAATTTTCCATCTGCTCTGTGACAGGGAACAAAAAATTGTTAGTTTGCTGAATAGTCTGGCTCAGGCTCAGGCCATTCAGAAAGTAAATTTTTTTTTGTGCATATTATATTTTGTTTTGCAGCTGATTTTTAATATGAAAATGAAAAAAAAAAAAAACTACAATGAGGAGTATTTTTAAGAGCCCTGTTGCCATGCCATGGATTGACAGGTAGGATGCTGTTGGAAAAAAATAAAATTCAAAGGATTCATTCATTCATTCATTCATTCATTCATACAACCTTTATTTAGACAGATAAATAACATAGAGCCTCAGAGACTCATTTACACGTGAGATCTGTTTAGACAGACAAAAAAATAGTGAAACTGAACACGTGTAGGAGACTGGAGGCCAGAGAAAAATAATCCTATCAAACTCTTTCTTCTTGGCTGAGAAGAAAGACCCTGATAATGAAAAAAACACCCCGCACAGAAAAGTACATGGTGACGTAGAACATTCTGCAGAGGGGAGGAGACGATGAGAGCAGTGAGAGTATTCATGGATGCTCCCGAGGCACTGTAAGAGTTCTGATAAGAATAGAATAATCAGCAGTTCCCTCCAGTGAGATCTGTAAACAATTAACTAATATAAAGTTTTACATGGTTTGGACCCTCTCCGGGTCGGGGAGGAGGTCCTGCCCCAAGTGGAGGAGTTTAAGTATCTCGGGGTCTTGTTCACAAATGAGGGAAAACTGGAGCGTGGGATCGATAGGCGGATAGGTGCAGTGTCCGCAGTGAAGCGGGCGCTGTACCGGTCTGTCGTGGTGAAGAGAGAGCTGAGTCAAAAGGCAAAGCTCTCAATTTACCGATCGATCTACGTTCCCACCCTCATCTATGGTCATGAGCTTTGGGTTATGACCGAAAGAACGAGATCTCGGATACAAGCGGCTGAAATGAGTTTTCTCCGCAGGGTGTCTGGACTCTCCCTTAGAGATAGGGTGAGAAGCTCAGTCATCCGGGAGGGACTCGGAGTAGAGCCGCTGCTTCTCCACATCGAGAGGAGCCAGTTGAGGTGGCTCGGGCATCTGGTTAGGATGCCTCCTGGACGCCTCCCTGGTGAGGTGTTCCGGGCATGTCCCACCGGGAGGAGACCCAGAGGAAGACCCAGGACACGCTGGAGGGACTATGTTTCTCGGCTGGCCTGGGAACGCCTTGGGATTCCCCCAGAGGAGCTGCTCCAAGTGGCTGGGGAGAGGGAAGTCTGGGCCTCCCTACTTAGGCTGCTACCCCCGCGACCCAACCCCGGATAAGCGGAAGAAAATGGATGGATGGATGGATGGATGGTTTGGACCTGATTTGCATTATGGATCTCTCTCTTGTATTCATAACAATAAAACTTATCTAGTTGCTGCGTCTGTAGGACAGTGTTAAAACTCTTAGACAGCCATTGTCTTCAGATATGAACATGTTTCAAAACATTTGTTGACATTTTTCCTCTAAGCCAAAGTTTTTAATAGCACAACTAGTCAATCTAAATAGTAGTGTTTAGGCCCCTTCATACAGGTACGTATAGCTTTTATATATCCTGACACTACTTCAGTTAAAAAATAAGAAAATAATAAACAATACTGCTTCTTTTATTTTGATGATAGTCCACTTGATTAAAAAAAGGTTTTATTGTGGAATCCCAGGAATTTTATGGGCAGAAAGCAGATACAGTATATGGGGACTCTGATTTTAAATGGGACCAATTATAGGTCCTATATATTTTCATGGTATGTCTGTTTATTCAATTTAATACACAAAATAATTCTTAGATAATAAAATTTCCCCTTTCTAGTTCTGCCTGCTCTGACTTCCGTTCAGAACGAGCTGTTTATGATAATGAGCTCTGAAGGCCACGCCCTTCAAAAATCTGTTTACATTAACTTCGCCCTCCAAAGGGTTTACGTTAGCATTTCATGCACTTTAGAAATGGCTAGTGCTAGCTTAAGCTCCGTCGTACAGCCGTATATATGGGACCCTGTGAAGCCGTGAAGACAAATTCTCAGTTAGCACAGGCTGTAGCTAAACAATCGAGGTACATAAGAAAACGTCTTCATACCGAATGCTAATAAATAATTTAAAAGACATCAGTCTGTACTCACACTAGCGTCATCTGCAGAACTTTGACAAATAGATGGAACAGCACCTTCCTTAAGCAGAAGTTTTTGTGCAAATCCGGCCTGGTACTGTTGGTAGTTGAGAAATGAGTCTGTTGTGAAATGAGCTACGCAAACTACAACTTTCTTCGGTAATGTCGCCGGGACATTGCCATTAAAATACAATTAAGCCACGCATCTCTGTTCTCTGAGACTGGAAGAGTGTGCATCGACACATGTTGTGTAATGCAGCCAACAACGAAACATCGAACTCTAGGAGCCATTGTGCTGAGATGAACTCAGGAAAAACAACCGTGACGTCTTTTATACTGAAGTGGGTGGAGCCTCACCAGGGGTTGCTAGGTGAGGGGCTGGACTCAGGTTGGGGTGGGTTGTCCTACGGCTTGTGACATCACAAGCGCCAGGATTTGAAATCTAGACATTAATATCCCTGAAAAATAAATATACTTAGAGTAAATATACCACTGGGTGCATTTTTTTGGTCCTAGGACTGTTTTTTTGAGAAGTACATAACCAAAGTTGAGTAAAAAAAACATTAAAAAGTGAACTTTGCATATTAGGTCCCCTTTAACATTCAACAGTCTATCCATCTGTCATGGATGGATTAATGGGGACAGATGTGTGTGAGTGGTTAGAGCAGTCATCCTCCAATGGGAGAGTTGGGGGTTAAATTCCACCAGCAGACAATGAATCCATCATTGCCTCTGATGTGTGTCCCATTAGTGTACAAATGTGATCTAAAGCACTGATTAGTCTCTAGATTCAGATTAGCTTTGTGGAGATCCAGTAGAGTGCAAGTGGTTAAATGAGGGCACAGATTGTGTTGTAAAGAGTTTTGAGTATCTTGACTACTGGTCGATAGAAAGGAGCTATACAAGTGCAGTCCATTTATCATTCCATCCATTATCTTCACCTGCTTCTTCCTTTTCCGGTTGTGTGGTTTCACTGGCTTTACTGGTGCCCATATCCAGCAGTCACTGTGCGAGAGGCAGGGGACACCTTGGACAGGTCTCCAGTCATCACAGAGACACATAGAGACAAACAACCATTCACACTCTTGCTCACACCTAGAGACAATTTAGAGTTACCAATCAGTCTAACGTGCATGTTTTTGGTCTGTGGGAGGAAACTGGAGTACCCGGAGAAAACCAACACATACACGGAGAGAACATGCTAACTCCACCCAGAAAGGCCCCTCGTACTGGGATTTGAACCAGCAACCTTGAAAAAGTTCCAATATCTGTCGCTTTAATTATCAGTCTGTTGGATTTACTGTGACATGGAAGAAGAATTTTCATTTGCAGAACCAAAGTTTCTTTCCTTTACTGTAACACGTTTATGCACATAAATTCATTCATGGAATAACAAAAAGACAAGAGCTGTCTCGGACTTTTTCATGCTCAAACCCTCTAGATATTATCTGTCATTTAGTATCAGTCTCCAATGATTGAGTGGTCTATTTGTCTCTGTGCCACCTATAAGTGTGCCACTTGGTATTCTGTCTTCTTCATCTTAACGCAGTTCAGACAGAAATACTGTGCAAGATGGAAGAGTTTGAGGATTTTTCTCACGCATTCATTTTCCTGCCTAACGTGCACGGGTGAGGAATCTAGTAAGGAAAAACATGACAGACATGACAGAGAAGGTCCAATGAGGTGTGGTTGGGGTTATTGTCTCTGTATTTTGTTTTTAAACTGTATGCATTCACCACACGTGTCTTCAGTGAATGCAGCTACTTGTGCATAGTGCCGTCAAGCATACTAAGTAAGCAACGAGTGCCAGTTTGTCTGAAGCACCGTTGATTCCAATCTGCATTCCCCCCAGTAACTCCTCTCTATTGCTTTCTCCATTAGCATTCAAACATTTAGCACAAAGCATAAGTGAATGTGCTATTGCAACAGAATTGCTTGTCAATGAAACAAGACTTTACTGTAGTTAGTTGTGTTGCATTTAATTTATAATCAAACAATAGACTCAATAATTGACAGTGATTATATATACAGTATATATATATTTTTTGACAATCATAAATACAAGTTCATGCAATCTGAACAATCGTTCAATTTGGATCTCTTTCCAGAGAGCAATATGATAATCTTTATATTTCTATAGTTTATCTCTAAGGCACACAACATTGCACTAATAAAGATGCATTATGCATTGGGGTTATTGTCTCTGTATTTTGTTTTTAGTTGATAAAAAGAGCTTGTTCAGCTGCCGTGGAGTTGATCACAATAAGATGTAGGCCGCATTATATGCCACGTGACTATTCAGTGATCGTAATCAGCGTTATTTACATAGCACCCGATGCTAATGCTATTGACGCCCAGAGAGAGATTCACGACTTACTCACCTCGCTGGAATGTAAATATCCTGAGGGGCTTTTCATTGTTTGCGGGGACGTCAATCACGTGGATCTCCAGGTGTCCCTCCCAGCCTTCAATAAGAACGTCTTCGCAGCCACGAGAGGAGATAAAACACTCGACCAAGTCTTCACAAATGTAAAGGGAGCGTACACGGCGAAGACACGCCCAGCGCTCGGATCTTCCGATCACGACTCTCTGATTCTGGCGCCAAGAGAACTCCCTCCACTCAGGCGCCGGAAGCCGGAACAAAGAGAAATAACAATCTGGCCTCAAGATAGTTCCCCCATGTTGAGAGACTGTTTTGAGAGGACAAACTGGTCTGTTTTCAGAGAAGCAGCCACTGATGGTAGTTCAGTGGACATGGAATTGTACGCTTCCTCAGTCCTGGGTTACATCAGTACATGCTCTGAAAATGTATCCATAAAAAAATATGTGAAATCCTACCCGAACCGGAAACCCTGGTTAAATAAAGAAGTTCACGCCTTGCTAGCAGCCAGAGACACTGCATTCAAGTCAGGAGATAAAGTGGAGCTGAGAAAGAGCAGGAATGAACTGAAGGATGGCATTAAGAAGGCCAAGGCCACGTATGCACAGAGGATTGAGGGACAGTTCACCTCACAAGACCCACGGAGCATGTGGAAGGGTATTAAATGCATAACAGACTACAAAGGCAAAAACAAACAATGCCCCAGGGACCCATCTCTGCCTGATGCCCTCAATAAGTTTTATGCACGTTTTGATGATCCAAACAGACCAGCTAGCACCAGACTCACCTCATCACCAGATGAAGAGCATCTCAGGGTGTCCGCAGCAGAAGTGAGAGGCAGTCTCAGAAAGATTAATCCTCATAAAGCAACCGGACCAGACAACATCCCAGGGAAAGTTCTGAAGGAATGTGCGGACCAGCTCTGTGAGGTGCTGGCTGACATCTTCACCACCTCACTTGCACTGGAGTCAGTTCCCACCTGCCTGAAGACCGCGACCATCATCCCAGTCCCAAAGAGCTCCACAGTGACTGGTCTGAATGACTATAGACCGGTGGCCCTCACCCCGATAGTCGCTAAATGTTTTGAGAAACTGGTCATGTCCCACATCAAGGCAACCGTCAACATCAATGAGGACCCTCATCAATACGCATACCGTGAGAACCGATCAACAGAGGACGCCATTTCTTCCGTGGTCCACACTGCTCTCACCCACCTGGATCAGAAGGACTCATACGTGCGTCTGCTCTTTGTGGACTTCACATCTGCCTTCAACACCATGATCCCCCAAACTCTGATAGACAAACTATCTACACTTGGACTAAGCCCCTCTATTTGTAACTGGATACTAGACTTCTTAACAGACAGACCACAGTCCGTGAAGATCCACAACTTCTCCTCCTCCACCATAACCCTCAGCACTGGCTCTCCTCAGGGATGTGTGCTGAGCCCCCTTCTGTTCACTCTGCTCACATATGATTGTACAGCCACACTTCCAGGCTGTCATATTGTTAAGTTTGCAGATGATACAGCGGTGGTGGGATGCATCACAAACAATGATGAGTCCAGCTACAGACAGGAGGTGGAACATCTGGAGAGCTGGTGCAAAGAGAACAATCTTCACATGAATGTGAAGAAGACAAAGGAGATGATTGTGGACTTCAGAAGGAACAAACACACCCATGCCCCACTGGTAATAGGTGGGTCTGCAGTGGAAGTGGTCTCCAGCTACAAATACCTGGGTGTACACCTGAATGATAACCTCAGCTGGAGCAACAACACCACCAGCCTGATCAAGAAAGGTCATCAGAGACTCTACTTCCTCAGACGGCTGAGACGAGCCGGTCTGAGCAGCCCAGTTCTCACCTCGTTCTACAGGTGTGCAGTGGAGAGCATCCTGTGCTCCAGCATCAACGTGTGGCATGGAGGCTGCACAGTTGAAGAAAGAAAAGCTCTGCAGAGAGTGGTGAAGGCTGCACAGAAGTCTGTTGGAGTCAGTCTCCCCACCATCACAGACATTTACACCTCTAGATGCAGGAAAAGAGCCACCTGTATCATGAAAGACCTCACTCATCCAGCACACTCACTCTTTGCCCCACTCCCCTCAGGACGGAGGTTGAGGAGCATCAAGTGTAGAACCACTAGACTGAGGAACAGCTTCTACCCTGAGGCTGTTAGACTCATGAATAAATAAAAATAAAATTAAAATAAACACTGCAAAATATCACATCATGGTGATGCTGATATGTTTTCTTGTTGCTGTGTTCATCTGTGACCATCTGTGACCATCTGCTCATACAAACTCATGTTCGTGCTGCTGTTTATTCCCACTATATTAGGCTTAGTGTATTACTAGTTGATGTTTTTCTTAGTTAGTTCTCGATGTTATTACTGTTTTTCTCTTTCATTTGTTGTTGGATGTAACTGGGACCTCGTGTACATAATCTCGTTTTCATCTCATGTACCACATGCGGTGCAAATGACAATAAAGACTCTCTGACTCTGACTCTGACTCTGACTCTGATTATATTTACAGATGAAGATGTTTTCATAACAATGGTTGGCATTCTGTCTCCAGTCAGTTTTCACAAGGTCGCTGTGACAGAACTACTGATTATCATAATACTTCAGTTATATTAGGAATACACATCCTCAACAGTTGTTTGTTAGATTTTTACTTTTTTTGTTGTCATTATATATACTACAGTATATATATACCCATTTTAAACTTGCCCTTATTTATTTCCAAACAAGTAAGCAGTTTACCTTTTGTGTTTGTATTTTTTCACCCAGGGCTAGACTGAGATTTAGAGTTTTGAGGTTTCATGATCTAAACACCCACCCACCCATCCATCTATCCATCCATTCAGCCACCCATCCATCCATCCATCCATCCATCCATTATGTTTTACCCACTTCTTCCTTTTCTGGTCACTGGTGCCCATGTCCAGCTATCACTGTGCGAGAGGAAGGGTACACCCTGGACAGGTCGCAAGTCCATCACAAGAGGTTTCATGATCTAAAAACAAAATTAAGAATGTATTTACTCATGTAATTGTTGCATTTTATTAGATTGATACTCATGTTTACACTTGTAACATGATGTACAGTAGTCCCTCGCTACTTTGCAGTTTGTTTTTCACGGACTCGCTCTGTGGTGGTTGTTCAAAGTAAGTTTGGACATGACACACAATTGACTGATTGATGGATAAGTCGCACGATCGGCATGGAATCTTTATTTAAAATGAAATATTTTAAATAATTTCCTGCAATATGTCATGAACAGCGCTCTGCTGCCGAGAAGTGGGCGTGGCCAAGAGCGCTGGCTGGTGGCAGAGAGGATATAATTAAATTTTGTGCTCTTTTAGTGTTTAGAGTTTAGAAACATTATAGTGAACACAACAGCTCCCATTTTCGTAAAAAAAAAAATAACTTACTTGTATAGTAGGAAAATACCAATATCAATGCAATAAAATAAAGTTGAGTTAGCCTCTTAGAACATCCATCCATCCATTATCTTTACCCGCTTCTTCCATTTTGGGTCACTGGGGTCGCCGGTGCCTATGTCCAGCAATCACTGTGCAAGGGGCGGGGTACACCCTGGATATGTCTCCAGTCCATCACAGACAAATAATTCAAAATATATAAATATAAAAGTAAACAGACTTCAGCCTGCCATAGTACATTAACCTTTAACTCAATATAAAATACAGACTTCACCATTTTTTTAACCATATTGATTCATATTTAGTAAATATTTAACAAAATTTCAAAACCTGTGCAAACCTACATTAAAATCTCTCCTGAACTATAATTTACAAAACATAAATTGTATCATTTAGAACTGGCTCCAGGTGATGTGTCTCATCTGGTCTCTCCAACGTGTTAAAAGACAAATTACATTAAGTTTGTTGTACAACTTGTCTATGAGTTTTAGTATAATATGAGAAAAAAAACAGTTACCTTTGAATTGCAGCTGCATCAGAACTTCTCTCATGTTGTTCTTGTTTCATACTGGAGCTGTGTGGAGATTTATCTACATGAAGGATTAACGTACGATGCTTCCAGCGTATTAAAAATAAAACAAAACCTCTCAACTTCCACTGAGCGGTTTGCTCGTAAATCCTTTGTGATACATCAGGAGATGGAGAGAGAAATCTTTGCAGCAGATTTCGCTGGTTGGCTGCTTCACTTTCATCTTACGTGCATTTTATCGTATTTCCAAAATACTGTACCGTAATTTTATTTTACACTTCTTGCAAACAACCGAGCTATTGTTAATTTCTGTCTTCCCCTAGAACATTGTAGGATCCAAAATTATTTTCAAAGACGAAGGAACAAGTTGAATCGCGCTGTCCTCCTGCTCCATATGCTAGCAGGCTCCGTTCAGATAAAGGGAGCTGGCTAACTAGCTTGCTGTACGGTGGCCTACACGGCCAAAATTCTACGGCGGCCGAATGGACACAAAATGTAATATGCTGTGCGCTATGGAGTGTAGGAGTGGGAAACATTTTTTTTTTATTTAAACATGTTTTAACATCGATTTTGGGGCTTTTAGAATCGATTCAGAATCGCCAGGACTAATAATCTAGATTCTTTAAAAAATAAAAAATAAATTCTGCACCCCTAAATAGCACAAAACTAATTATTTTCTGAACCACAAGTGTAACATAGCATAGGAACACTTATCTTTAGTACATTTGTTACACCTCTTAAGTGATGTAATCATGTAACCATCTTGGAGAACGTCTGACACGAGTAGGTGTAGTGTAAGTGTGTGCATTGTCAGTAAAGTGAGTGTCAGGTATAGTCTTCAGGAGATCATCTTGGTCACTTGTAGCTGAGGATGTATCAACATGTGGAGCAGGAGTGTAGTATTTGGTTAAATGTGATGCATGCCGTTTCTTACCATCAGCCAACAAATAAGTACACGGACCTATTTTCTTCTTAACAGTCACTGGCTAAGAGTAGCGTGAATGTGCTTTTGGCACATGAGTAGGTTTTTTAACACGCACTTTTTCCCCTTCCTCAAAAAGGAGAGTATATGCACCCCGACTAGAGTAGGTCTTCATTTTTGCCTGTTTGGTATTAACTCTCTGACGGAGTGCATCAGGGTCAGATGGTGGAGGGGGCAGGACATGGAGATGTGTATGCATCGTTTGTCCATGTAACAGTTCAAAAGGAGAGATGCCAGTTGTAGCATGAGAAGTTGCACGGTAAACCATGAGGAAGTCTGTAACTGCAGTTTTCCAAGGAAGATTCTGGAGGATAGCAGACTGTATTGCAGATCTGGGGACACGGTGGAAGCGTTCAACCGCTCCATTTGCAGCAGGATGGTACACGGCAGTGCAAATGTGTTGTACATTTCTCCCTTTAAGGAATGTAGTGAACTCTAGAGACAAAAACTTGGGTCCATTGTCTGTCACAACTGAGCAGGGATTTCCTAGTCTGCTGAAAACTGAGGTCAAGAATGTCCTAATGTTTCTAGTGGTAGCAGAAGGTGTAAAGGCAACTTCGGGCTATTTACTATAATAATCAGTCAGCGTGATAGCAAAACGACAGTCAGCAGTAGCAGTTTCAAATGGTAAATGGTAAATGGAGCTTACTTATACAGTATAGCGCTTTCCAGCCCGCTTTGAGGGGCCCCAAAGCGCTTCACAGTACCAACCATCCACCCATTAATACACACATTCATACAACGGTAGCGGTAGACTGCCATGCAAGGCGCTGCCTGTCCTACCGGGAGCAACTCGGGGTTAAGTGTCTTGCCCAGGGACACAACGAGGTATGCCGTGACCGGGGATCAAACCCGAGACCTTCTGGTCCTGAGCCGGATGCCCTACCTCTACACCATCTCGGCCAAATGGACCAACAATATCAAGTCCCAATATTTCCCAGGGTGCTGATGGACATTTCAATGGCTGTAGTGGTACAGCAGCAAAATAAGCAGCTTTGTCTGACGATTGGCACAAATAACACTCTTTCACCTGTGAGTTAACCAGGTCATTCATAACTGGCCACCAGTGAACCTCACAGGCGCTGTTTGGTTCTCACCATCCCTTGATGTCCTTCATGAGTGAGAACAACCAGAGCATGACGGAGACCGGAGCGATGAGTCTGAAGTGTCGGAAAACATATTCACCTTGCACAGTCAGTTCATTCTGAAGTTTGTGATATGGGTGAAGAATGGAAGCCAGGAAAGCACAAGAGGGAGTCATCCTTCAGCAATCTGTCTGCACAGTGCACAGAGTTCAGGGCAGGAAGCTGTAGCAGCAAACTCACCAAGAGAAACAGCAGGCAGCTGGTTGGCAGACAGCATTGCAACAAACTCAGGTTCCACATTCACAGCATCATCAGGTGAAGCCGGCAGGTGGGAGAGGCAGTCAGCCGTATTCTTATGTGAACCTGGTAAGCAACATCATAAGTGAAACACAGCAGCCGTGCAGCCCAGCATGCATTACGCATACCAGCATGGTTGGAGCCTTTAGAAGTCAGGAGAGTTGTTAAAGCTTGGTGGTCTGTGCGGAGAGCAAATCTGCGGCCCCACAGATAAGTTATCCCTTTCTCAACTGCCCACACACATCCCAGAGCCTCTTTCTCCACTGTAGAATATTTGTGTTCAGCAGAACTCATGGTTCTGGAAGAAAATGCAACAGTGTGTTCTGTGCCATATGATTGAATTTGAGACAGCACGGCACCAAGTCCATAATCAGAGGCATCAGTGGACACAGTAGTAGGAAGGTCAGGATCAAAAAGAGCAAGAGCAAGGCTTTCAACTAGCAGTTGTTTTACTTTTTCAAAACTACACTGGGCTTCTTCAGTCCAGTTAAACAAAGCATCTTGACGTATGCAGGCACGTAGCGGTTCTACAACTGTAGCAACGTTGGGTACAAACTTGTTATACCAGGAGAGCAGTCCCAGGAATGATCTCAGCTCACTTGTTTGCCTCTGTGGGTGCTGGAGCATGAAGAACAGCAGATTTGTGACCCTCAACAGACTGAATTCCTTCTACTGTCATTGTATGTCCAAGAAAATGTAGACTTGATCTGTTAAAATGGCACTTGGCTGTATTTAAAAGCAGTCCATGGGCTTTTAAACGCTGTATTCCAGCTTTCAGTGAGCCATCGTGGTCCGTTTGACTGCGGCCCCTGAAGTTGACATCATCAAAGTGGTTTGCTACATTGGGTAGTCCTTTCAGAACTGCGGCTAGCATTTTCTAAAAAGCAGAAGGAGTAGAAGCAAGACCATAGGGAACACGACAGAATCTGAACAGTCCTTCATGGGTGATGAAAGCAGTGAGGTCATGATTAACCTCGTGCAAAGGTAGCTGGAAATAAGCACTCTCCAAGTCTATGGTAGAAAACCCAGTTGCTCCTTTTAGCAGACTGAACATTTCATCAATGTGTAGGAGAGGAACACTGTCAGTTATCACAGCTTTATTGGGCTCTCGCAGATCCACATACATGCAAATGTTTCCTGATTTATTTTGCAGGACAGGGAGACCCAAGGTGATGTGTCACATCTCAATCACACCAGCCTGCAGGAGACGCTGAATTTTAGCAGTCACAGCGCTTCTGACAGACAGGAGTAATTGGCATAGTTTTTGACAAACTGACTGAACAGTCTCTGCCACTTTTATTTTTGCACAAATCCTTCAGCGCATCCAAAAACAGTAGCAGGTGCCGGATGAGAGGGTGTTGCAGTAGAAAGCAATGGAGTAGTTGTCAGGACAGAAGTGGAGTCCTTAGCAGCAGCAGGTTCAACAGAGGATCCTTGAAAACAAAGCTGCAAGCCATTGATGAGCTCCATGCCAAGCAGAGCGGTTCCAATTTCCACAATGAAGAAGGAAGTTTTGCACGTTTTGTCAATCTTAAACACAGTTGCAGGTAAGCAGCCTATAACAGGAATAGGAGCACGGGAGTAGGTCACTAATTTCACTTTTGGAGGTTTCAGCTTTTCTCCTCTGAAGTATTTTTCATGAAAAACTTTGGGCAGGATTTACACAAAAGAGCCTGAATCAACAGTTAGCTCAAAAGGGGCTGTAGCACATGCCGTCTCAATTTTTACAGTGCAGCTGATTTTATCAGGTGCTGAATATTCAGGATCTGAACTTCAGGAAGGTCAATTTTACGCACAGAAACTGTTTGAGCTGAACGACACACTCGTGCAGTGTCCAGTTTTTTTACAGTTATTGCACTTAACAGATGCCGCAGGACATGAAGTGTCGTTGGCCAGGTGCTTGTGTGATCCATATCGGAAGCAGGTTTGGTTGCTGACGGGTTGGGCTGATGCAGCAGCAGCAGGTACGGAAGTAGGTTGACGAGCGGGAGTTTGCGCCAATGCACACTTTGGAGGCGGGGATTCAGCACTTTTTCCGGTGGAAAAATGCTGTTTTTGCACAGTGGCTGAGTTTTCTCCAGCAATAAGTCTAGATTGTTCCCCAGCAGCTTCGATCTGTGTTGCAAGCATTACAACTTTCATTAAAGTCAACTCTGGCTCAAGAAGTAAACATTCCTTGATGCAGTGATTTATTATGTTCCCCACCAGCTGATCATGAAGCATACCATCCAAATTTGAACCAAACTCACAAGTAGCAGCAACGTCTCTTAAAGCAGCAACATGTTGGAGCACAGTATCATGGGGCTTTTGAGCTTGTTTTCTAAATGTATGGCGCTCAGCCATCACCTTCCGTTTCGGAGAAAAATGCACCTGCAGCGCTCTGATTGCTCCATCCATCGTTTCACCTTGATTTGGTAGAGTGTAAAACAGCCTTTGTCCCTCGGTTCCAAGGCAGTGTAGGAGGAGAGCTCGCTTCCAAGAATCTGGCCATCTTTTAGCACTATTAGTGACCACTTGAAGATAGTTTTGGAAGTTCTTCAACCACGTGTCGAAGGCCAGAGCAGGTTCACCAGGACATTGAAGAAACGGCATAAAGAAAGGAGTTGCAGCAGCCATCGTAGTGTCACGCAATGAGAACAACTCATCGCCAGTTTGTTATATTTTTAGGTAGCAGTAGAATAATAACACACTTCTTAACACAACTGAAGTAAAAGCACATCAGCCATGATGCTCATTTCTACTCTTCTTTTATTCTGTCCTCCTCTGTACACATAATATGTGTACAGAGGAGGACAGAATAAAAGAATGTGTCTATATATTATATAGACACATATCTTATTCACACCCCCTAGTGGCGGTATAGTGAACACTGGGTCCAGTGTTCCGCCCCCTGCACTTTGAGATTTTCATTAATGAAAAGTGCGTTATAAATTGAATTCATTATTATTATTATTATTAACACAACAGTCAGGTATTTAACTTGAGTTAATGTAGATTCTGAAATTGGCCCTTAGTTTGAAAAGGGGTTTAATTTTGGTCCCCTTTTGTAAGTGGGTTTGACACCCCTGCTATAACAGCATAACTAAGGGACAGTTCAGGAAACCCATCCCAACCCTAACTATAGGGTTTAGCAAAAAGGAACGTCTAAATTCTCATGTAAATTCTCGTGTAAATTTTCATACTTTTATACTATTATGAAAAAACTCAGGACAGTGTTACACTTTTACTATTTTATGCTTATGTTTATTAAATGTTTTAGTGTTTAGTGTTTAGATGGTTATTGTTGCACTGTGGGACTGAGAGAAACGCAATTTCGGTCCTGCGTATGTCCTGTACATATTGCAGTTCTGACAATAAAGTGGACTTTGACTTTGACTTTGTCTTAAGTCTAGTCTTAAAACTGGATGATGTGTCAGCATTACAGACAGAAGAACAGTTTAAAATGTTATATACTAAAATACTATAAATAAACTACTATTAACTACTTCTACTATTCCTACTTTGCGGTTTTTCACTTATTGCGGGCTTCAGGGTACAGATTCCCTTCAATAAACGAGGTACTACTGTATACTGTAACTTTGTTTCCAAACAGCAGTATCTGAAAAAGTGTGATGAGTGTTGATATTCTAGACCAGGGGTCTGCAACCTTTATGCTCAAAAGAGCCATTTCTGCCCCTTCGTTCACTAAATTAAACGTGCCCGGAGCCACAAAACTTGATACAATTGTTATTATCAACTGGTGGCCCATGGGCCACTTTAAGTTTGTTAAGGTTGGCTTTTCTGACCAGTAAGTGTGAAATTATAAAACTAAAAACATCCAGTGATTGTTAACATTTATTGATTTTTTTTTTTACATTTTACAACAAAATAATAGACTGGATTCCATACATGCATGCATCCAATCATCCATCCATCCATCCAATCATCCATCCATCCATTATCTTTACTCACTTCTTCCTTTTCGGGTTGCAGGGGGTCACTGGTGCCAATATCCAGGTCACAAGTCCATAAGACTGGATTATTGTAAAGAATATATATTTGTATAAAAAATGTTTTTGCCTTTTCTGTACAGGCGTATGCGACTCTTTTTTTTATTGTGGAGAAAATGAGTATTCAACTTTGTACTTTGAAGAAATAAAGCATAAAGTTAAAGGGAGTATAACATTTATTCTGTGTATTAGTACTATCCACATATTTGGAAAATAAATGATAGGAAAACTGCTAAAACTAGTAATTTTTTGTTGTGGGTATAACATCCAACAAAATTCAATTTTATGGTAGTTTTGGCTTGAAAGAGCCGCTGCAGAGGGACCAAAGAGCCGCATGTGGCTCCAGAGCCGCAGGTTGCAGACCCCTGTTCTAGACAATCCAAGAACACCTGTTTTTGTATTTGTTTGTTTTATCCTGAAGTTACAATGCATCCACCCTGATAATTATTTAACCTACTTGCAGGATGTGAGACTGTCAGTCTAAATTTAAATATAAATAGTTTTATATTAAGAAGTCAGCTTACACAGAATTCATGACAATCCAGTATAACTGTTTGACTAGTTTTAATCACTATATTTATTACATGGTTGGCATTTTTAAATTAACCAGATCCTTTAGTTTCAAGATATTTGATTGAATAAACAAATTGTTTGTATGTTCTCTGGTGTCCACTTTGTATAAAATTCTCATAACTTTCTTCTGTATGACAGATAACGGTTTAGTGTTGGTTTTATATGTGTTGCCCCATACCTCTATACAGTATGTCAGATATGGAACAACAAATGAATAATATACAGTAATGCCTGTAGTGTTGACAGCTCTAAAACATGTTTTACTTTATTTAGAAGTCCAATACTTTTGCATAATTTTAATTTCATGTATTTTATGTGAGATTTCCAGTTTCTTGGAAGAATATGGAAATCGTTAATACATATATCTACTTAATTTGTTGTCTGATTTGATTAAGATGTTTGAATTTTTATGATTTTCATTTAGCTAGATTGTTATTGTCTGTGAATTACATTTTTTATATATAATTTGATTTACATTAGAATTAAGTAAAAAGGGACAGTTTTCATAAGACTAGTTCTCCTTCTGCCACCTTTCATTTTATTTTATTTACTTTTTTATTGTATTGTATGTATAATTGTAATGTTTTTAAATGAAATTAATAAATAAAAAAATAAAAAAAAGTTTATGATCAAAAACAACCCCTAAAAATTTAACTTAATGTACTTGTTCAACTTGATTATCATCTATAGACATTGTAATAGAATCATCTATTTTTCTATTACCAAAAATCATGAATTTTGTTTTATTCCAGTTTATTGATAATTTGTTGTATTTAAACCACTCATTAAGTTTAGACATCTCACAAGTCATACATTCTATAATGGTTTTTAAGTCATTCCCAGAACAAAATAAATTTGTATCATCTGCGAACAGGATGATTTGTAACTTTTTAGACACTTCACAAATGTCATTGATATACAAAAGAAAAAGCTTTGGTCCTAGCACTGAACCTTGGGGGACTCCACATTTTATATTTTGAAGATCTGATTTTACATTTCCTAGCTGTACAAATTGTTTTCGGTTAGTTAAATAACTACTCAACCAGTTATGAACTATCCCTCTTATCCCGTAATCTTGCAACTTGGAAAGCAAAAAAGCATGGTCGATTGTATCAAAATGAGGTCAAAGTGAAAATATATTTTTTTTATGCACCACAATAAATTATCTTTCCTTTTTTCTGGTCCAGGAACACTACATTCTGTCAAAGTATCAGTAAATATTCACTGTCTTTACATAAGCCCCTCTCATAAAACACTTCAAGTAGCTCCTTATCCTGCGCACCCTACCTTGCTTTGATGGATAAAAGACTTGAGGTGGCAGGAAATGGTTGAGGTCAACCTGCTGCTGTTACACCTCTGAACCACCACAAGAGGTAGTAACAGTTATAATAATGACTGATACATGAAATGGCAAGCAGGCATCACAACTCAGTGGAGCAATGCCAGCAATGAAAGGAGATCTGTGCAACCAGCTTAACCAGATATTTATAATGTGATGAATACGGTATACAACTATTTTATGCGTACATTTCCATGTCAACACTGTTGAGCTATGCCTTTTATGATTTCCCGGGACAGCTTCTTTGACGAAAGCTCCTATTATTGTCAAACAAATTGGTAATTTTTGATTGTCAAGAGGCAGCTTTAGAAGACCATATGAATAATTTTGTATTTGATTTGTTAATTGCTTCTGTGCTTATGGCTTCCTCCACACCATATCACTACGGCATATTAATGTTTTAATAACACCTTATTATGACTAAATTCAGGACAAATGCTATGGCATGTCTTTTGAGAATGGATACATTTTAAACTATTTTACTAATATGTTTTACCTTAATCTGTTTGTATTTTTAGGAATGATTGTGGTCTGCTCCTTAGTTTTGTTGTGCATGCCATGTCTGTGGCATAACACTTAATACATTGTCTAATGATTCCAAAGGATGAAGTGGAGCTCACTACACATTGCTCTCCTTGCTTTTTGCTAGCCTACTGTTAATGCCTGATACGCTTTATAGGCTTCTTGGCACACCAGTCACGGTGAGCCTTTCTTCTTACATCTTCTCACCAACATTTAATAAAACCTGATCACTCAAATGCATTCACTCTCATTCCCTACAGCAAGTCTACATGCAGCCAATTGCTTGGCACATCAAATCAGAATCCAAGACGGGCAGAAAAATGAAGTGCAAATCGTGCATGTGAAATTCACTTGTTTTGGGCCTAATTTCAATTGTCAGGTTGCTTGTTTTGATGAAGATTTTGCTGATTTTTTAACATGAAGTTGGCACTCAACACCACATGGATCATGACAGACTTAAAGGGAGGTTTTGCCTATCACTGATTTTCATCAGCAGCTAAAATCATTCAGCTAAACCTCTGAGGGAAAAAGTGAGTAGAGCTTTGAACATTGTAAAGATAGATAAGTCGAACTCCTTTACCAAACCCCTTGATCTTTGGAATGTCACCATCAATCGGATTGAAAGACAGGCATGGTCCCAGTTGAACGCCAACACAGAAAATATATATTTTTTTTTCATCTGCTCCATGGCACTCCATTATTATATTTATTGAGAATCATGACTCATCCCTACCCACCTCCTTTGTGGCTCCCATCCCTTTTCTTCCCTCATTGCCAGTCGGCCTCTGAGCGCTACTGTCCAGACCTAGCAATTAACCGCCACCTCTTTAAGTCAGAAACACGAAATCCTGACTAAGTTTTTTCATATGAATACAAGCACACATACAGAGACACACATTCCAATCTATCTCTACTTCTCAGTCATGGACTGCATGACACATTTGAAAGAGAGGGAGCTATCTTTCTTTTTGCAGACACGATGAGTGAAAGTACTGTCAAATAAATTCAAGTATGGACGGAAAGCAGTGGCAACAGGACACTGTGGGTGAGTAATGAAATAGTGTTTGGGCATGCAAAGGCAATTTTGGCTGCTTTAGAAGACAGCAGCTCTAAAGCCCGTTGGACTTTCGAAGACACCATGTCAAGAAGGTCGAAGGGGATTGGTTGAGGGTGGATGGCCATGTTCTGCTGACTTTGATTCTGAGGGTGGAAACTGTCGGTAATAGTTTGGCACAAAATATAAAATGGTTGAAAATGATTATTTCACCGTGTTTGTCACCTGACAGGCATACTTTTATTGTATAACTGACACAATTTCAGTGTGCCATTTAGCAAAAAATTTCAGGATGTGTATAGCAGATGTAAAAGTAATTGCAGAAACAATGTCTGTCCTTTCTTATATTTTTATCTTTCAGTACAAATTAATAGTCTATGTAGGGCAGGGGTGTCAAATTCACTTACAAAAGGGGGCCGAAATTAAAACATTTTTGAAACTAAGGGCCAATTTCAGAATCTACATCAGAATCAGAATCAGAATAAGCTTTATTATCATTGCACCGAGGTACAGCGAGAACATGTACGTACAGTCGTCTGAAATATGGACGGATTGTACGAAGCTGCAGCTACACTAAGCGTGGCCTTCTCATCCTTTTTCATAATAATAATAATCAAATAGGAAAAGGGGGAGAACCATGAGGGTAGATAGTGGTATTACAAAAAAAATAAAAATAATTGGCATCTTGTCTATCAGGACACGATTTGAGACATAAAAAAACATTAACTCAAGTTAAATATCCAACATATTTTCTTGTTTGCAGGTTCCTCAACAAGAGTTTGATTGGTCTCACTTGAAGTTACCTGCTGCACTTTTGACATCATAATCAAAGATTACTGAAAAAAAAAAGTATTTTACATTTAACATATCTTCGTGGGGGCCAGATAAGATGTCAAGGATGGCCACATATGGCCCTCGGGCCATGAGTTTGACACATGTGATGTAGGGGATAGATGTAGTTGAAAATGTCCATTGCTGAATTAACTTAATGTAACCCCTTCTATTTTGGTTCGACTCCATCAAAATGATGGACATCTCTCAAGAACTTAGCCTAAAGATCTTTATTTCTCTCAGCACATCACTGGTACAGAAAAAAAACAAAAGTGTGGATGGTAGTGGTTTGGTATGTAGCTCCGTATGCTACACTGAAACCATCACGAAGCAAAAGGGCGTGCGCTACTAACAGCTTCCAACTTTTACAATGTGATCGTATAGTTTTAACAATCAAAATATTTCCCATAAAAATGAAACTGGTTTGGTAGGCAAGACACAGTTCTGTTGACAGGGTAGAGCATCCTTCTTGTATAGGGGAAACACTGACCATGCAGCTAAAAATTACAAATAGAACAAAACTCCCACATAGTAATACAAAAATAAACATTTATTTCATGAAAATGTAACAATATCTGTTACAGAAAAACAAGTGTGGTTGGTGGTGGTTTGGTATGTAGCTCCTGCCCCTACACAGCGAAATAGGGATACAGCAGTCCCTCGTTTATTGTGGGGGTTCCGTTCTCAGTGCCCCCGCGAAAAGTGAAAAACAACGAAGTAGAATATTCTAAACAATGTTCCTAAACTCTAAACGCTTAGTTTAAGAGCACAGCATGTCATAATCTCCGTCCGCTCTCTTTGCCACCTGCCAGCACTCTCGGCCACGCCCACTTCTCCGCTGCAGAGCGGAGATCATGACACGTTGCAGGAGGTGCTAAATAATTTTGAACAATTTATTTTAAATTTTAAAAAATCCATGCCAATTTTGTGGCTCATCCATCAATCATCCAATTGTGTGCCGTGTCCAATCTTACTTTGAAAAACCGCAAAAGAACGGGTCTGCGAAAGTCAAACCGTGAAGTAGCGAGGGTCTACTGTATATTTAAAACACATCTTTTGCTAGCACAGCCACAAAGTGCCCCTGGTAACAGTCACATATGCTAACAGACTTAGCTAACTTACTCCCAACAGATAGCAAACTGCAAATTTATCAACTACTTGCAGTGGTTGATTGTGACATAACCATTTTAAATAATTTAGTAAACGGTTTGAGTCAAGAGGTTTGTTTTTACAGCTTTGTATTTAAAACAAACCATGGGGCTACAACCACACGTACCTACTCCGAAACCATCAGGCGGCAAACGTGAAGAGGTGCTAACGTCCTACACATGTATTTACCACCACCCACCATGAGGGGGCGACCAAACTAGACAAAGAAAAGGAGACAAATACATATGCTAAAACAGTTTATCCAAACAACAAAAACATCAGTAGCAAGTAACAGAAATACTTTATTGCAAAATAAGTAATACTTAAATAAAGGTGAATTTTGACAAAATTCAACAAACATTAACAACTCTGTTACATTAACTTCAAGTTTCAATCAAAAGCTCAGCATTTACCTCAGGAATGCATCTCACCCCACACCTTTCAGTGCGGACTTTATAACTCATATCATCTTATACTGAAATGACAGAGAGCTGGTGAAGATTCTCAGTCGTCCAGGACATGATAAAATCAAAAAAGGCGTTCAATACAGGCGTTCTAAGACTTATAACTCAGTTTTGGATTTGATTCCGAAACGTTTTACACTGGATGGGAGCAGGGATGTCTTGTCTGTAAATTAGACTAACAAAGTTTCTCTGAGTAGCCTCTGTTGTTGTTTGGGAGGTGTTTTTTGTCAATTTACATACAGTTTGTGTCTTCTACCAGAGACCTCAAGGGAACCTCCTACTGTTAAGGTGTGATCTTTCAATTTACATGTATGTGTTACAAACCCCCAGGTGTGATGTGTTGTTTTGTTTTGTCAATTTAAATAGAATGGGCATGTTAGGTATTTTGTGGTGTTATTTCAGTTTCCAATTTCATATGTTGGTGCGTGGCTTGTATAAAACTTCTCGTTCTCACAGCTTTCATTCATTCAGAATTGAAAAAGACTTCTGGACAGAAGTCGAAACGTTTTCTGCAACAAATAAAGTCCAGTTGATCCTGTATTGAATGCCTTTTTTGAAATGACAGAGACTTGTAGCTGTTTGGGGAAAACCTTGTACATGACATTATGCACAATCTCTTGCAATGTTGTGAAAGTTGCAAGTTGTGATCACACTCAGTGAATACGTTGAGAATCAGTCTCAGCCACTACCGCATCACATTTTAGCTCAGCGTCTGTAAAACTGACCAAGTTATAGGCATTTCTTAGTTAGCTATGGCTGTGTCTCAATTCAGGGGCTGCATCCTCATGAGTGCGCATTTGTCGGCCGCATACGTCATTGCCCCGCGCGGAGGACTGTCCCAATTCGAAGACTCCTCCTCATGCGGCCGAGGAATGCGGCCTACTTCCTGCCGAAATCGAAGGATGCATTCGTGAATCCTTCAAGACGGAGGCTATCCCAGAATTCATAGCGCCAGCAGAGATTTCGCGGGGTGGGGGGCTTTCTGCGTGCAGTGTCGGGGCTGCTGTGTGTTGTTGAGCTCGTTTTAACAACAACCTCAGCGCGAATATTCATTCAACCTTTATTTAGTCATCTCAAACAACCTCAGCTCGAATAAATCTCATTAAAATTTTACTACAGAAACGACAAAAAAAATGTGTTAGCTGAATATACAGTATATTATTGTTTCTGAGTTTACTGTTTTTGAAGAACTGATTACAAATCAGATTATTTTACACGTGCGTAGCAAGGATTTTCTGAGGGGAAATCTTTTAAAACCCAGAGTGGACCTACAAAATGCAACTTGTCCAGTAGCTCAGTTTGTAAATCAACCTGCGATTGGTGCAGAGATACTTTTCTCGAAGCTGGTTCGAATCTCACTCGGTACGGTTAAAACTTATTTTACGTTTGTCTTTTATTGGATAAAAAAAAAGAAGAGTTTCACAAACTCCTTCCTTTTAATCTCAGTCCTCATTTTTTTATCCAATAAAAGACAAACGTAAAATAAGTTTTAACCGTACCGAGTGAGATTCGAACCAGCTTCGAGAAAAGTATCTCTGCACCAATCGCAGTTGATTTACCAACTGAGCTACTGGACAACTTGCATTTCATAGGTCCACTCTGGGTTTTAACAGATCGCCCCTTATAAGCTGATTTGTAATCAGTTCTTAACAAACAGTAAACTCAGAAACACTAATATATATACATGTATTCAGCTAACTAATATATTTTAGCGGCGTCCCTTCTCTTTCCACACACACCAAGCGGCACACAAGAACTTCCCACCCACTTCAAGAGAACGCCCCACCCACTTCAATGCCGGCAAACCTGAAGGCTAGACCGTCCCATTTCAGCAGTTTCGCTCAGCCCACCCGGTCTTGTGAGTGCGTGGCCTACTTGGCCCAGCTAGGCTGGGTCCTCATGAGGATGCAGCCCCTGAATTGAGACACAGCCTATGTTTGCTTGGCTGTGGTGGCCATATTGAATTGGGGTGATTCCAAAAAATAATCAAATGTAGCTGTACAAGCAATAATTATTTTATGGGATTTCAGGGAATTTGTTCAGTGGATCATGAGATATTTTGCTAACAAATGATCCATGTTGGCAGCAACAGTTAATGCCAAAGTTTTTAGTAAAAATACCACACACAGTATGTAGTGCTCTGTGTGTATGCTGTGGTAATGCCACTACCACATCAAACCTCTGCTCAATATCTGTAAAGCTGACTGAGTTATGGGCATTTTGTGTTTCCTACGGTTAATTAGTTGCAGCAGCCATCTTGAAAATGTCTCTGTTTTTGATTTAGAAGAAATTTTTACTCTCTGAGAGTTTCGTTAAAATCTAGTCACTGGTTTATCAGACTTGTTTTGCTAACACTACAAGAAATGACACAGACAACATTATAACCCTTGCCTGTGGCAGTGGGGTACACGTTCCCCGTTTTATTTTCAACTACCTTTAGCATCTAATCAAACATCCGGTTGTAACTTGGAGTAAAAGCTGTTTGACTTGCCATTGGTCCAAATGAGCTTTATTTTGGGTTGCATTCAGCCACTACACACTTTTCACTCTCTGCTTGGTTTTAATTAAAGAATGCATGAGCTTTTAAACCACATGGACTTTAAAGGGCAATTAATGGGGCTTTGTAAAAGCATCAAAACCACTCCAGCCACTTGCAAGCATTATCAAAAGCCATTCACTTTGCTATGGAATGAGGGGAATAAAAAGGCGAGAGAGGGATGTGCGTGTGTATGTCTGCATTCACGATAAGGAAAAACTAAATGTAAAATGGCTGGAAAACAAGAAAAAGCAATTATTTTTTTCCTTTGGTATCCAGTTCACCCACTCCATATCTGTCAATTTCTCTGTTGGCACTCTGTAAGTAACAGTATTGCACATTTGGGTATTGCCAGTAATCCCTGCCTAATTTTGTTCATGAGTACATATATACAGTACTTCTGAGTACTTTGTTCCCTGTCATTTGGTGCTCTGTAACTGCCTCTGGGAGGTAGGCCTACTATATGTAGATTTAAAAAATATATATTGTTATTATCATCATGCACTTTAAAAAAATCATATTTTCACATTCTCATTTCAGAGTTTGTTCTTTGATTCCACAGATAAACGTTAGTACCACTCTACAATATGGGCTCCTTAATAATAACTTTTATTATTACTTTATAATAAGATTATTTATCAGTCTTTACAGCTTAATTTAACATGTATTAATCAGTTGTATAACATTATTCAACCACTGATCTGCATTTACTATCTGTCAAGATTAAGTGATGCAATCTATTTGTTTCATTAATAGTATATTTTCAAATTATTACCATTTTATTATGCATTTATAAATCTACCCTTTTTTAAAAGCAGTACTGATATTTCCTTTATGCAGTTTAACTCTTGTTCAGAGATAAAATTCCCATCACTGATCAGATAACAATTGAATCTACCGGTATTTGAATCACAGCTTTTCTTCAAAGCTGCAGTTGATACTAAATGAAATTCCTGCGATGATGTTAAAAAAGATTGATCAGAAGCTTGTATGTTCCCTCAACAAATGGAAAGAAATAGCAAGATAATCCTATTGGGCATATACAAAGAGCATAACACTGCCATGTTTGAATTCTCC
>JBBPBX010010809.1:6605-18718 GCA_038048925.1 Garcialebias charrua | reverse complement strand
TATATATATATCTGACAGAATCCAGGCAAAAAGTTGCCCCAGCTAAGTACTGAGGTCTTTACGCCCATACATTTCAGTTGGCCAACGTGTCTAAAAATCATTTTTTATTGGTCATACATAATATTCTAATTTTCTGAGATACTAATTTTGGGGTTTTCATTAGTAGTCAGTTATAATCATTAACTATAAAATGAATAAACATTTGAAATATATCAGTATGTGTGTAATGAAGGAATATATTATACACGTTTCACTTTTTGAATGGAATTACTGAAATAAATCAACTTTTTCATGCTATTCTAATTTTATGACCAGTACCTGTATTATCTGGCACAATCACAACAGTTTATATTGGCCTACTCCCTTCACAGAAAACACAACTAACCCATTGCTATGTGTGAGTAAATAGTTTTTGTCTCCTTTTTTAGCTGTTACACACCCTAACCTCTCGATATTACAGGAAAAAAATCTTGACAGGAACAAACTCAGTACATAAACATGGATATCTGATGAGCTGTATGGCTTTAGCAAATTAAAACATAAATTAAAACGGCGGCTGTGGCTGAGTGGTTAGAGCAGTCGTCCCCCAATGCAAGAGTTGGGGGTTGAAATCTACCAGCAGTTACATGCTGAATTGTCCCGATGTGTGTCCCATTGGTGTATGAATGTGATAAAGCACTGATTAGTCTTTGTACAGATCTAGTAGAGTGATGTATGAATGGATAAATGAGGCACATTTTGTGTTGTAAAGTGCTTTGAGTATCTCAATAAAATAGATACTGTGCTATATAAGTATGGTCCATAAATCTGATTATGAAATGAAACTTCATACACAAGCAATGTTTTCTTTCTCTCTCTTTTGTGATATCAGCAAGAATTCCAAAATCCTGTCCAACACAACAGGCAGTTGGACATGATGAGCTGCCTGTGTATTGATCATTTGATTAGCACTTTGCAATGTTAAAAAAAAAACACATTGATGCTGAATGGACCGATCGCACAACAAACACATTACACCTTTGACCAAGCTTTTCTGTTGTTGCCTCAGTCTATGCAAGATTGGTTAAAGAAAAAAGTCCCATTCGTCTTTGATTGTCCTTCCCCGCCACACACATCTCAAACAAAAATGTCAATGTTCCCAAGGGGCAATGGCATCAAGTGAGACTTTTACTCAACTTGACATGGTAGATCATCAGGACTGACACAGTCGCACAGGGAGGCACATGCACCTTTACAAAAAACAGACCTTGCTTTTATTCCTCCCTTTGGGGCCTGACTTGTCGATAAGTTGAGCTGACAGTCCCCTCCTCACCTTGTCCTTCCTCTGCATCCTGTCCTTTCACTCAACTCCTCTCCTCCTCTGACCTTTAAGCCCCATAAAACTCCACCTTCATTGTCAGATTTCTTGTCTTGGTTGTTCCTTATAGGAGGGGGTCATTTCAATATCACTGAGTTTTAAAACATAAAAATTTTAATGTAAAAGTTCACACAAACTAAAAGCTCATTTTAATTGTAAATAAATCCTGATAAGAGGCTGTTTTTCTTTATTTATATATATATGTATATATATATATATATATATATATATATATATATATATATATATATATATATATATATATATATATATATATATATATATATATATATATATATATATATATATATATATATATATATATATATATATATATATATATATATATATATATATATATTATATATATATATATATATATATATATATATATATATATATATATATATATATATATATATATATATATATATATATATATATATATATATATATATATATATATATATATATATATATATATTATACTATATATAATTTTTAGGGGTGCTAAGTTTAGGGTGAGCACCGCAAAAAAGAGGCTAAAAGCGCCACTGTCACTGGGAACATTATAAACTGATTCATTTGTTCATATGTTTAATACGTTTTTTTCATCTAATAGCTTTCTGATAATTTTTCTTACGTATTTTTTAAATTTTGTTTAATAAAGAAAAACAATGGGCTTACTTTCATTGCATATTTTTTTAATAGTTTTTTTTTTTTTTTTTAAGATTTGAGTCTTTTTTTCTTCTTCCATGATACCAAGGAGGGCCAAGGATCAATGCAAGGCTTGCACACGAGCATAACAAAGTAGACGAGTGTCCTTGAGCAAAGCAGAAAGCGCGTTGATATGCCACAGTGATTGCCGCCCTGATCTCTCTGTACGCAGCATTTCTGACAGAAGCTGAAAATGCATCACGGAGAAATAGTTTAAATATGCATGTCAGCATTTTTTTTTTCTCCTTGGCATTAATCAAAAATTCAAGAATTTTAAAACAGTTTGGAAGTTAATGTCGCTGCAGCTGGTGCAGTCGACCCCTCATGATGTCACTGCTGACTATATGATTCTGGCTTCTCTTTGTCTGTCTAGCATTTTCTAAATGCTTTTATTTTTGTTGTTGATGTTGTGTTGCCTGACCGGCTAGAAAAAAAGCAGAACATCTTCCCTCGTCTGCAGCCCTGCACTCGGCTCCTTCTGAATTATTCATGACGAGGCTGCTGCCTGTAAATAGAGTCGCCCAGACCGCCCAGTCAGCTGGCATGCAGAAACAGGACCAAAGGCAGGCCTGACAAAACACCCCCCCTGCAGCAGCTTTTAAAAGCATAGGTGGGAGAGAAATGAGCAGGAAATGACACTGGGAATATAAATGCTGTTTCAGCATTAACCTTAGACATGTGGCTAACACCGGCTGAAAGAGCAAGAGCTGAAAGCTAAATTTGACCTCACTTACAAAAAAGTGGAATATGTGTTAACAGTGCAGCAGCTGAGGTGGTGAATATAAATGCTGTTTCAGCATTAACCTTAGACATGTGGCTAACACCGGCTGAAAGAGCAAGAGCTGAAAGCTAAATTTGACCTCACTTACAAAAAAGTGGAATATGTGTTAACAGTGCAGCAGCTGAGGTGGTGAATAATGCATGTGCATTGTGCCGTTTTATGGTGGGCTTTGTCCTCGTAATGCATTGTATTCTGTGAAGACTGGCTGGAATACAGTACAGTATACTATATTTATTATTTACTGACATTTGAGATTTGTTTATACGATTTTTATTGCTTCAAAATATTTCAAATGTCCACTTTCTGCCATTTAAACAGAGCTGTCGAACAGGAAACCTTTGAAATCAATTGAATATTAAATAACTTTTCAATGTGGCCTTACCAAACCAGTGTCAGCAAAATATATCACAAACCATTTAAACATTGTTAATTTTGTTGAGTTAATCCATCCATCATCTTTACCCACTTCTTCATTTTTATGGGCCGCATGGGGGGCACTGGTGCCCATATCCAGCAGTCGCTGTGTGAGAGGCAGGGGACACACTGGACAGGTCTCCAGTCCATCAGAGGGACACATAGAGACAAAAGAGACAATCATGCACTCTCTCACTCACACCTAGAAACAAGTTAAGAGTTACCAATCAGCCATGGGGAGTGGAGGTGCAGAGGTTAGAGGAGGTGGGCCGGTGCCGGTTCAACTCCTCGCACCGACAACAAAATGTGGGTGGGAAAAATAAAACACCCACACCTGTCTCCACTCTCATTCGCCCCACTCTTGGCCCTTGAGCAAGGCCCTTAAGCTAGATTCATACTTGACGCGACGCGCAGCGCGCGAGGGTGCGCGCTCCAAAAGTGACGCAATTTCACAGTCCCCGCCCCTGCGCGTTGGCCCCGCGCAGGGGATTAGCGCGTGCCGTGCACCTCTGAATTTTTGAAACTCCGCAAGCCCTGCGCGCGCGCGGTGGGCGCTACGATTTGATTGACAGGTCCTCACCGACAGCCTTCACCCTCTTCACGCCGGAGCCTGCAGCTGTTTGCGCCGCTGTGGTCGTGGAGACGGAGTCGCGACGCATGGAGGAATGTTTTGTGACACAAAATGTATTAAATTATCCTTCATTCCTGATCTGGAGTCGGACTTTTCTTTTGTTTTTTCGCCAAAAGTCACGTGATCGCTTTCTCCTCCGCTGACTCCATGCATTAAAACCGCAAATAAAGACAACAGTTCAGCACGCGAGCAGAAAAGCTATTTGTTTTTGTTGTGTGACGTCAAACAGTTCTTCTTCTACGGTAGATTTCTTCTTCTACGCCTTTCTTGCAACATATGCACAGGTTTTAGAGGGTACTGCCTCCTGCTGGTCCGTAAAAGAACAGCACTTTGCCATGCGTCAACCATAAATACAGAGGCGACACTATAAACTCATTTTGCCGCACGGCTGTGTGCACGCGCGGCGCGCGCGCTCCAGCCTGCGGACCAAAGCGAAAGTCTAACTCAGCCTTTAACCCCAACCATCTACTCCCCTGGCTTCCATAGATAGCAGCTCCCTGCTCCACACAGAGGGCTGTGGTGGCTCAGTGTTCTGTGGTTGCGCCAGGAAGGGCATCCGGTGTAAAAGTAACTGTCAAGTCTTTGTGCGAGTTGCTTTGCTGTGGCCAACCCTGAAGAAGGGAGCAACCAAAAGAAGAAGAAGTAGAAGAATCAGCCTAACATGCATGTTTTTGGTCTGTGGGAGGAAATCAGAGTAACCAGACAAAACCCACACGTTTGTGGAGAGAACATGCAAACTCTACCCAGACAGGTCCCCAACCGGGATTTGATCCAGCAACCTTCTCACTGATAGGCAGCAGCTCTGCCATATAACACAATACATTTACAGATGGTATGGCAATCTGTAAAAGTTGTCCATCTAAATTAATGATGGTAGCTTTGCGGTCTGTGCCACAGACTTGTATTCCTGAGGCTGCAAGTTCAAGTCCAGGTTGTGTCAGGAAGAGCATCCAGCATCAAATAAATATCAACACTTTCATGTAACTTTGCTCTGTGTGGTAAACCATGTAGAAGGAGCAGCCACAAGAGAAACATCTGTCTGAAAAATTGTGCAGACTGTGTTGAATGTGTCACAACCCCTTCTTTTAAATAGCAGGCTGGGGACAGTGAAAAGGAACGACTCCCACAAAGAAACCTGCAAAAGCATGCTCAGTAGACCAAAGTCCATGCTGAATAAAATCCAACAATGTTCAGTCAGGTCATCTGGATAGTTGCTTTTTTTGTGTTTAGATGTTTCGCCCTCCATCCATGCTCAGTAGAGGCCGCCATTCACCTCGACTGGCTGAAGTTTGATAGCAAAGGAAAGAGACCGACAAACCGGAAGGACCAGTCCAGATGTTGTTTCGATGAGAACAAAAAAATGTAAGTTAAAGACAGAGATAACTGCGTGTTTAAACATGGAGAAAAGACAGCAGCCGAGTTAAGTTTGTCCTCCAGCAGTCTATTGCAGCATATCTAAAAGATAGCTCAAGAAACCTGTTTTCTTTTGTTTGAAACATTATGTTTATAAAATGAAAAAGTCTTAAGCCTAGTCTTGAAGGTAGACGGAGTGTCAGCCTCATGGACATGAAATGGAAGTTGTTTCCACAAGAGAGGATCCTGACAACTGAAAGATCTCCCTCTTGTTCTAACTTTAGCAACTCTAGAAATAGCAAGTAAACCTGCAATTTGAGAGCAAAGTCCTCTGTTTGGGGAAACAGAGAATATTGCAATGTTTACAACATTGTTCAGTCAGGTCATCAGGATGGTTTCTTCTGTTGCTGAGACGTTTCGTCCTTCATCCAAAGGACCTCTTCAGTCTGAGGAGCCCACCAATCAAACCGAGTCCCACAAACAGCTCACTCCCATAGTGAAAAAACAACAACATGTTTAATGGTGATAAGATGGCCTCCGTGGCCTGCCCTCTCCCCCGTCAACACCAAAGTCCATGCTCATTAATCCAGGTAAAAATCCAACGTCAGTCAGTTCATCTGAATGGTTTCTTTTTTTTTCCAACTTTTGTCTTTTGTTTCTTTTCTTGTTGATTACAATGTTTAATATGAGGGGATTGGATGTGAAGAATACACTGCCTGGCCCAAAAAAAAAAGAAGTTGCCACCAAAAAAAGTAACATGCTGGTGAAGCTTCTCAGTCGTCCAGGACATGATAAAATCAGAACAAGCGCTCAATACAAAAACAACTGGACTTTATTTGTTGCAGAAAACGTTTCACCCTTTATCCAAAGGGCTTTTTCAATTGTAAAAAAAAAAAAGTCACACTCAAATATTTAGTTGGACCGCCTTTAGCTTTGATTACATCATGCATTCACTGTGGCGTTGTTTCAATAAGCTTCTACAATGTCACAAGATCTATTTCTATCCAGCTTGCATTGATGACTGGGCACTAGTCATGATGGGTGCATCACTTCACCTGCCTCTTCTTACCCTGATGCTCCCATCAATCTGGAACAGGGTGAATCTGGATTCATCAGACCACATGACCTTCTTCCATTGCTCCACAGTCCAATCTTTATGCTCCCTAGCAAATTGAAGCCTTTTTCCCAGTTAGTCTCACTGATTAGTGGTTTTCTTAAGGGCAAAAAGCTGTTCAATCCCAATTACTTGAGTTCCCTTCACACTGTGTGTGTGTTGAAATGCTCTTATTTTCACTATTAAACATAGCCCTGAGTTCTGCTGTTGTTTTTCTTCTATTTGATTTCACCAAATGTTTAAGTGATCGCCGAGCACGATCATTCAGGATATTTTTCCTCGAAGATGATGGGTCCCCACTATCCTTCCAGTTTTTAATAATGTGTTGGACAGTTCTTAACCCAATTTTAGTAGTTTCTGCAATCTCCTTAGATGTTTTCTTTGCTTGATGCCAATGATTTGACCCTTCTCAAACAGACTGACATATTTTACACGACCACACAATGTGTCTTTCAACATGGTTGTTTAAGAAATGAGAAGAAACTCATTGCACCAGTTGGGGTTAAAGAACTTGTTGCCTGCTTAAAGATAATCACCCATGCAGTAATTATCCAATAGGAGGCTCGTACCTATTTAGTTAAATCCAGGTGGCAACTTTTTGGGGAGCCAGGCAGTTTAAGTTTTCAATATTTGCTCTGGATTTGACAGGTAGACAGTGAAGGGAAGCTAAAACTGCAGGGATATGATCTCCTGACTTTCACAACAGATAATGAAGAATGTCAGCAGTACAACATAGTAATATTTACACAGATCAGTTTTTTTTATGTCCTTTTAGGACTAGATGTTTCTAATGTCCGTGACTTTGCGCAGATGGAAGGAGACTAGTAAAGATGGGAGGTAAAAGAGATAACCTGATCAAAAATCACACCAAGGTTTGTTGGAACCGGAGGTGATGCCATCCAGAGAAACTGAAACACTGATGATTTCTCTGTTTTGTCTTTTAGATGTCAAAAAATTAATCCAAGTTTTCTGGGTTTGTTAGATTTTTTTATGTAATTCCTGCAGACATTTCAGCATGCATGCAACCTCCGTAAGCTTTTCAGGTCTCTCTTGTAAATGAGTCCCCGAGACTCAGTGGGATTAACCTGTATTAATAAAGATTTAATTAACCACTGGGCTAAGCTGCCCTGTCAGGATGTTTTCTATGCATTAAAAACAGGATATTCTCTCTTCAGATATGACCTCTCACTCTTTGCTTTTGTCTTCCTGGAATGAGCAGATTGTATATTTCAAATATCCATCCATCATCTTTTACCCGCTTCTTCCATTTTTGGGTCACGGGGGTCACCGGTGCCCATGTCCAGCAATCACTGTGTGCGAGGGGCGGGGTAAACCCTGGACGGGTCGCAAGTCTATTTCAAATATCCTGCTACCTAAATGAGTTGGTTATATGAATTGTTTATTGGAGTATAAGGGGCAGAAAAAATAAGATTTTTTCTTCTTCTGCCGCCTTTCATTTTATAAATGTTTGTTTTTTATTTGTATGTATGTATTATTGTTGTGTTTTTATAAAATGAATAAATAAATAAATCAAATAAAAAAATCAAATAAAAAAATGACATGCAGTAAATTTACCCAGAGATTCTACAGAGGTTTGAGAGGCATAAGATAAAAGTAAACATGTCTCCCTTTCTCTTCTCTATTAGCCCTACAACCCACCCAATCCAGTGCAAACAGCCATCCCCACCCGCGCCTCCATCGGTTAAATTTAGCTGCCCTAATTCTTGTTGTCAACTTCCTGCGCATAGCTCATGCTTTATTTCCCTCTGACCTAAACATGTCTCTCCTGTTATTTCTTGGCAATAAACAGAAAGACTTTGTGTAATCAATGAAGTGTGTGTGTGTTTAAATTTAATTAATAAACACTATAAAGTTGCCAATGGTATTAATCTTATTTGAATGTTAGTGGATAAGGGACAAGTAAATAGAAATGGTATTTAACACATTCAAAATGGAATAAATCTTGGAAAGTGCTCCTTTTTATCACCTGCATGTCTGTATATATGTGCGTGCTAGTGTCTGTCAGAAAAATAGTTCTTAAACCACTGATCAAATTTCAATAAAACCTACAAAATAGTATCAGTACATCTGCAACCAATAAACCTTTGGATTCAACTGAGTTCAAGATGGCCCCCACAGCCAACCTAACACAGAAATGGCTGTAACTTGAACAGATGTTTATTTAAATCATGGTGTTTGTAGCTCAGACTGATGTTAAATATATATTTTGAGCACTTTTTATTATTTCGCAAGGTGTTTGTTTAAGATAATATATATAAGAAGGCAAACTCTTGGTCTGTTGGCCAAATATTTCGACTACCTGATGATTTTTTTTTAATGAATTTTTATTTAAAAAAAACAGGAAAAAATATTTTATCTACAGTACTTCTACAATTTGTTAGCAGTGGGAGTTAACCCATGTGGATGACTGCCACCATAGGCGTCGCAACAATTGCATGTGAAGAGGACATGTCCCCCTCACATTTAAAAAACACTCATTTGGACCCCCACATTTATCATGAAATATTAGTTCACCCAGCGCTCTTTCTATTTATAGGGGGCCGAGATGGTGTCGAGGCAGGGCAGCCGACTCAGGACTCAAAAGTCCCAGTTTCAATCCCCAGTCATTGCACATCTCGTGGTGTCTTTGAGCAGCACACCATATCCCCCAAAATGCTCCTCGGGTGCCCTCAATAGCTGCCTACTGCACCAGCTGGTGATGGATGGGTAATGCAGAGATCCAATTTTGCCATTTTCTGGGAACATACAACGATGACCATATATAACACATTATTATTATTTCTTTGTGAACAAATCCATCCCACTTGATTAATAGGAGAACACTCAAACCACTAAAAGTCCACACCGGGTTTTCCTGGTTACCTACAACAACTCACCACATTGCATGCAGTGTTTCTTCTAGGGCACTTGGCTTAGCAGGAAGCTTGTCTCTTCGGGTTTTTATTGTGGATGGGGCAGAGGGAGATATACAGTATCTGCGTTGCATGCTAGCATAGCACTAGTGCCAGCAGTTGTTGCCCAGGGGGGTGGAATTCTTGAAAGAAGTACAGAGCTAGCATCTTAGCTAGCATATCTATTGCACGCCACCAGCTTACGGTAGTTAGTGCCAGCAGTTCTCAATGTGTGGTGGGGGGTAGGATAGAGCATGTTCTATTAACAAGGAGAGCTGTTGGTCAGACTACTTATTGTGCCATTATCTCTAAAATGGTTATTGAATCAAGTGTTTACTTGTGTAGGTAAACATAGATGTTTAACATGTTAAAATACACCAGAATGCAGGAAATGGCATCTACTTTAATCAATTTATTCACGGGGAGGACCACCAGACTTCTCCACCAGTGTGCCCCCCTCCCCCCACATTACAAATGCTTCTGACACCAATGGCTGCAACAGGCAAATTACCTTAGAAAACAAACAAAATAAATAAAACACAGTTATAATTCAGACAGTTTTACAGATATTGTGTAAGGATTTGGTGTAGAATTAGCAGAGTCATTCACAACAAGTACTTGCGATATAGTATGAGACTTTGCATATTGCTTTTGTCAAGTTTTAACTAAAAATGTCTACAATGCTGTCATTTTGCATCATAGTACATCTAAAAACCTGACATTGAAGGCAGCAGACATCATGTTTTCCCACAGAAAGTGCTAGACTTTGAACTTTATTTAGCTTTTTGAACATGCTGCTTTTCCATTCTTCTGTTCATGCTTGCGGTGGCTTTTGTGGACTTTTTCCTCACAGTGTTTTCTTTATGGAAAATCATAAAAACACTACAACTGGTGTTACTCGATAAGGAATAGATTTCTGCTTCCCTTCAATGATTTTCTGTTTTATTGTGAGCTTGACTTTCCAATAGAAGGTTTGCAGACTACAAAATTGGCCTATCTCCACCACTCGCCACAAATGGAGCATGCATGAGTCGTCTGCATGCAGGCATTTAAGTGTGTTTCGATCTGAAAGCCCATCAGGGTGAGGCTCCTCGGCGTGCATGCGTGCACACAAGCTTCCTTTATGCACGTCCACACACATACACACACACAGAGGCGGCCTAATAAATACTGCCTCCCTTTTTGTGTCATTCCACTCCCCGGAGAGAGGCCTCTATCGACAGACAGCGCAGCTTTAGCTGATCAATAGTTTCTTTCTCTGCCTCCTCCTCCTCCTGTGTGTCTCTCGTGGCCCCCACAGGTCCACACGTATTATCAACTCTCGTCTCTGTCTCTGATCTGGGAGCCGAAACACTTTTGATCCCCAACATATAGCCAGAAATCATAAAAAGCTCTCGGCTGTCTCGTTTGGTTTTATTTTCCATCAATTACGCACTCTAGAAGGTTGGGAGGGAGGTGGGGGGTGCACACACTTTAGGCTGGTTCTTCAGCTTGTTTCGACAAGTAAGCTGCTCCCTGACTCACCTCTGATTTGCACAGCTAGGGACCGTCAGAAGCATTATAATGTGCAGCGTGCAGGAGGCCAAAAGGTCACATAAAACCATTTAAGTCGAGCTAGATTGAATGTGATTGCTGTGCTTTGCAGCTTACTCTCTTATGAATAGTATAAACCTTGAAGGCCTTTAGTTACACTCATGCTCACATGCACTAAAAGATATGATGGCTCAGCTTAGTTCATCCATATTCAAAACAATGTGTTTGCCTTATCCCATAATTCATGTTGCCCCCGAGTGTGTTGAACTCTCAAGTGGTTCAGTCCAACCCATTAGAGCAGCTAAACTGACTTACCGTATTTTCCGGAATATAGGTTGCGGCTTTTTATCATTTTTGCATGCCCTGCGACCTATATTCAGGTGCGACCTATTTATGGCTTTTTATAAAATAAGCTGATTTGTAATAATTTATTAACAAAAATTAAACTGAGACACACTCTTACAATAATGTCAGCTAACAAATATATATTTTTAGGTGTTTATCCTGCTAAAATTATTCATTTATTAAAGAAAAGTTCAGCTCAGACACATATTTGCTATAATTTTTATCAAACAAATAATTGTTTTTAAGTGTTAATCTTCTTAAAAGCCTTGCTGTGCGCTCCTGTGGAAGAGACATTTGCAGCAGAGCTAAACACGGTCCACATTTTGACGTAGGTGCGACCTATATTCAAGTGCGACCTATATATGTAATTTTTCCAATTCTTTGGCAGTATATTGACAATGCAACCTATATTCGGGTGCAACCTATATTCCGGAAAATACGGTACTCTAAAAGTTGTTTTAGTTATTAGAAATATAAAACAACTGGTAATAATGAGGGAATGAGTATTTTAGTAGATCTAAACAGTCACTTTGTTCAAATGATCCTTCAGACTTTCTCAAGATGGGATTTGTACAAAGAGTTTGAACAAATAACGCTTCACCTGTTGTAGATTACATTTTGATTAACAGTTAGAAAATAAACCCTTTTTGACAGGATAGGTAGCTCAGGGCTCGTGAGCCAAGACTAAAACAAGTGACTGCCTTCTTCACATTTATTCTTCCTGCACAATTAAAACAATAAAGCCTCCTTTACCCAAAACGTTTCACACATTAATCACACATAATCATGCACCCAAAAAGGAAGAACACCAAAAATTATTGAAAAAAAAAGCACTTTTGTAAAATATAAATAAATAATTTTAAGCCAAGAAGAGGGAAAAAAAAGAGATTTAGGTAAATGTAGATGTTTAACAATCCATTAAAATGCAACAGAATGCAGGAAATGGCATCTACTTT
>JBBPBX010010808.1:29796-42539 GCA_038048925.1 Garcialebias charrua | reverse complement strand
GTAGGTCAGGGCGCTCGTAAGTCGGGGACCACCTGTATATATATGTGTGTGTGTGTGTGTGTGTGTGTGTGTGTGTGTATGTGTGTGTGTGTGTATAACAGTAATTTACATTTGAGATTAACATAAATATTTATTAATCTTTCTCTTTTTTTACTGACAGACAATCTTTTCATTGTTATTGGAATTGGGCTCAAAGTTATCATCCTGTTGAGTTTTACCCTGATTATAATCTGGGTTTGGTGAGGATTAATTCTCCTAATCTGTTTGTATGTGTTTGTGTAAATTCAAAGTACAAAAATCTCTTGTTTTTGTTTCAAGGAGGCGGCGTCAGAGACCTGCAGCAGAACTGAAGCCGAGCAGAGCAAGTTTTAATTTTTTCTACTCTTTTAATTCACAACGGATAAAACAAACTAATTTAAGAGTCTCATTAAATGTTTTTGTGTGTTTTCTTTTCAGATTCACAGCAATGACTATGAAGATGTTTTTCATGCATAAACAGCAGCTGTACAGTAAACTACCGGTGATGAACAAATAATCAAAGGACTGTAGTTTTAACTGAATGATTTGGCTCATGTAATATCTGTGGTTTGTTGTTTTCCTGTGATTTCACAGAAAGTTTCATTTCCCTTTGCTCTGTGGGAGTCAGCGATCAGCAGGTCTAACAATGTTTGATGGATGTTTTATTTAATATAAACCAAGCATTTATGAACATTTTCAATTTGAAATATTCACATCACACTTGACTACGGTTTCATTCAGTGTTGGGTCTAGACCAAGGGTCTGCAACCTGCGGCTCCGGAGCCACATGCGGCTCTTTGGTCTCTCCGCAGTGGCTCTTTCAAGCTTTGACCAAAACTAACATAAAACTGAATTTTGTTGGTTGCTATACAAACAACAAAGAAGCCCAACTGGTAGTTTTAGGAGTTTTCCTGTCATTTCTTTTGCAAATATGTGAATACTGGAACAAGTACAAGGAGTAAAACAAACCCACTTTAACTTTATGCTTTATTTCTATAACTAATAAATTTTTCCACAATAAAAAAAAACAAAACAGGTCTGCATAATTCATAGTTTTTATTAATTAAAAAACCCTCTCTTTAAAAGAATCTGGTATTATCTTTTGTCTTAAATTGTAAAAATATAAATTATTATTTTAATCTTCATGATGTCACCCCATAGTGGCCACAAAAGGCCCCTCTAAAAAACCTAAAGTGGCCCATAGGTCACTAGTTGATAACTATGAGGGGCCGTATAGGACTTAAACTATTCTAAAATAGTTTAAGTCCTATACGGCACCTCATAGATAACCACACCTGTAGCCAGTTGTTGCAGCTCTGAACACTTTTAATTTAGTGAACGAAGGTGTAAAATGGCTCTTTTGACCGTAAAGGTAGCAGACCCCTGGTCTAGAAGTATCTGTGCTTAGAGCAGGAGATGCTGCCTCCCTGAGGCTGAAACACACACTCACATGTTCTCAAGTGAAAATGTTTTGCTTTATTTCTTACTAACTTATATGTATACACTGTATTATGTTATTCAGCTCTAGAGTAGACACTTTCATGGTCTAAATGAGGCTCGGTGGGCACACAGATTTTCTTTGATGTAATTCAGACTACTTTAAAAGATGAATACATGTTTATTTTGTTGTTATCTAACTAACATGTTGTCTTTATGAAAAATAAAGTTGACTGAATTTTCCATTTTAATTCCTACAGTGAGTTTTGCAAACAAAAATCTCACATTTCTGTTTTAAACATGTGATTTTCTCCCTTTGTTAGAAACATGACATGTGTTAAAACTGACAAATTAAATGCACAACATGTTAATGTGAACAGATGAATTTACTGACGTATTTTAAAAGACGAGCACTCAGAAAAACGATTTGGTTGGGCTGGATTTTTGGCCACATGCAGACCAGCAGTGACGTTTACAGAAGCTGGACATTTAAATCAGACACCAGAGGGCAGAAGTGGTGGTATCTTGGGAAGAGGGAAAGTGTTATCAGACAGTTGCTGGAATCTTAGAAAACCAGTCAAAACAGTGCACAGGATGCCTTGAAGACAAATCAGACCTCAGAAGTCTTTTTGAAGGTTCAGGTGGGAAATAATGGTCATGATCACATTTTAAATGTGGGAGTTAAATGACATATCCTGATTAAAAATAACACCACGGTTCTTCAAGTTATAAATGGAGGCCAAATGAATTGACTGCAAAGTTTGTTCCTAAGATGCTCAGGTCCAAAAACCTCAAACTCTGTCTTTTTTTTTAAAGCAGAAAATTAAGGGTCATCCAGGTTTCCATGTCTCTAAGACAAACTTGTTATCTAAGTACAGGAGGTCCCCGAATTACGACGGAGTTCCGTTCCTACGCTGCGTTGTAACTCGAATTTCGTCGTAAGTCGGAAAATACGTCCAAACTGCACCTTATACAGTACGTACAGTACTGTATTTTACCAAGCACTTAGCCTATCCTAACACAGTACCCTACATAATTATCAAAAAACATACATTTGGAGCCATAATGAAGGAAAAAAAGAGTTATTTTCCTACTGGGAGCTGCACTGTAAAAAAAAATCCGTAAAAAAACAGGTAAACAGGTTTCCGTTATCATTTTTTGCAGGGGTTTCTCCATTTTTTTTTCCCGCGCAAAGCTTGGAACAAGAACCTTTGAGAAGAAGCGCGAAAGAGGACTCCATTTACCTGGCACCCTAGATTAACAGAAATTAATGTAAATTATACATTAAAAAAACTGTAAAATTACGGGAAAATCAGTTTTAAGGTTTACGGAAATATCTGTAAAAAAACGGAGAATGTACTGGCAGAAAATTACCAGGACATTTTCCGTTTTTTTATGGATTTTTTTTATTTATTGTGTGGTGGAGTCTTCATCCGTCTGTTAGCATGTTAGCTCATTGCTCAGCTGTAGCCTCTCTGCCTCGTAAACCTCAAGTCCAAACAAAGGTCTCCTGTACTTTTCCACGCGCGGTCCAGAGTTTTACAGTAAAGGGCGAGATACACTCGAGCGTCCTCACGATACGCCTATACGCAGCGTACGTACGCTGTGGCAAAAGCGTAGCCCCGCGTAGCCCCTCAGGGCAAGTACGCGCAAAAGTATTTTTTTACTACGCATACGCGATGCGCATACGCGATGCGCGGTGTCTGACCTAAACTTCCCCGGCGCCGGACTGTTTTGTATGTTACACAAATTAAATAAATTCCTCTTTTTTATCGCTGATCGGGCCTTTTCTTTTGTTTTTTTGCCTAAAGTCAAGTAACCGCTTCTTCCTCCGTTCACTCGATGAATGAAATGAATGAATTCAGGTCCTACCTGGGTGCGCGATGTTTTATATATTCCCTGGTGGGCTGTGTGCTGCAGGAAAAGCACTCCCTGTTATTATTTTTATTTCTGAGAGAACTTTTTATAACATATATAGTAGAAACACCGCATCAGAACACCGCAGCGGTCTTCAGCGAGCTGCTCATGATAGGTTTCACTTTGAGCTGACTGAAATCTGTCAATCATTTCAGTAGGCGTGTCAAAGTGACCAATCAGCGAGCTCAGTTGAGTCCCTTCCGTGTGCTGCTGCTCATATTACAACAAGGAGAACGAGAGCGTTTGAAAGCTGATAGTTTCTTGAAGTATAGCAGCAAAAACATACGCACAAAATATGCGCGTATACGCGCGTATACGGAGTCTGCTTCAGTGTATCTCGGCCTTAAGGTCTGTTAGCATGTTAGCCCCTCCTAACCTCCTCTGCCTCCGGTCTGCCTGTAAACAATGAGGTCTCCTGTAATTTTCCATTGTCGTGGCCGCTAAGGTACACTCTCCCCCCTCCCTCCTGTAAATTTCCACTGTCCTCCGCTGAGTTTTGGTACCGTATTTTTTGGTGTAAAGGCGCATAAACCGCGTAACTTGAAACAATGCTTTTCAATGGGAAGGCGTTCGTAACCGCAAAACGTCGTAAGTCGAGGACTACCTGTATCTGGTTGGATTAATCTGGTTTCATGATGAAATGTAATTATTCTCACGGAAAAAAAAAAGATTCTCAAAACCAACCAGGTGTTAGCTTCATCAGATTTATTACAAAGCTTTGGAGAACAGGCAGCAGTCACTGAAGATCAGTGAATTTATGAGTTCACACTTATCAGTGCTTCCACCTGTCTGCGGCTCCGACCTGTTCTGACTTCGTGAAGAGGAAAAATCAGTTTTGTAGACCTTCCAGCCACAAGACCCCTCCCTCCCCATCCAGCTGTTATCAAACTGCAGTCAGGAGCAGGAGGGAATCTGGGAGCGGCCACTCTCAAGGGCCCTCTAAGACACGTCAAAGTATTATATCAACATCATGTCAATCAATAAAACCTTGATGATAATAAAAACTATCTCTTGCTGTCCCTTACTGACCGGTCACACCAGGACTGGTTATTACATGGAAGATTTTTATATTACAGTTAGGGATGCACCGATCCACATTTCTCACTTCCGATCCGATACCGATACTTAAGAACTGGGTATCGACCGATACCGATACTTTTCCGATCCGATACTGTTCAGGTATGTGAATCTGTATAATGAAATATTTGTACTGAGACTATAAAGTTATGTGTATTTTGGAATGTTTTCTATACTATAAAGACTATACTGTTAAAGTTTGTGAGTTTCCTGTTGTGAGTGTCTTCATTGGTTTTAACTCACATAATGTTAAGACGGCAGTCACAGAATATGATGGAACACAAGTGCTCTTTGAAGCTGGATCGGAAATATCGGCAGGTTGGATCCGATATCCGATACTTAAATTATGCTGGTATCGGATACCGATACCGATACTGGATCGGATCTGCCCCATCCCTAATTACAGTATTCACATCACAGTACAGAAGCAGAAGAAAAGTATGTAGCATGATGATAATACACATGACCTTGACAATTATCATCAGCATAACAAAGAACATCCCATGCTGTCCAGTAACTTTACATATTGGAAGCATACAGTAAGTGCAACAGCGGTGGGCCAACCTGCCTCAGGAGGAATCACAACGACTGTATGACAGTTTTACACCAAGTCACCGTTTATATCCAGTCACACTGGGGTGTCACATCCTACTAACATGGGACCAGCCGTGTTTGTGTAACGTTTCACATTTGATCTGATGCTGTAATCATTGTAGCCCTTTAAATATGTGCAGTGTCTGTTGCCAGTTATTATGAGTAATTCATTTACACCAAATCTGGGTTTAAAATAGACAAATGGAAATATAAAAAAAAGACTACCGTGTTGAAGAGCTGAAAAACATCTGGTACACAACTGTGCTGTTGTCAGAGTCACTGTCCGCCTGGTTTTTACCCTCCTCCACTCCTTGTCATGCTCTGGTTTCTGTAAGAAGTTCACTTAACGATGCACAAACATCAGCCAGACTGAAATTATTCATTTTTAATTGGGTCACACTTGGACACTTGTATGTTTTTTTTATTTTTAACTTTTAACCACCATCAGATTGTCAGTAAGAATATCTAATGTTTTAAAGTTCCAGCTTTAGCATTTTCTGTTTTCTCGACATTTTTTGTGCAGAAATTGTTCGCTTTCGTTAAAATGCTCAAAGTTTGCGACAGCTCCGGATGTTATCTGAGGTCTGGTGGTGTAATGAGTGTTAAGGATGTCCTGTGTTTAAGTTCATGTCTTTTTTCTGCAACACTTATCTACAACACAAAAATGTGCAAATGAGGGGAAAAACATCTTTATTGCCTAAATAAATACAGTACATTAATCACTTCTTTGTATAATATTAAAAAATAAATATATTTATTATTTTTCTGGGTTCGAAACGCTGTAAAAATCCAGAATAAGGACCAAAGCAGTCCTGGTTTTGCTTTGGGCCGTTAGGCTTCAGTGGCATTTGTCTCAGTGAGGACGTATGATTGAGCTCTTGTTGTCTTCTTTCTCCTGAAAGCACAAAAAACACCAACATTTACCTTTACGTACAAAATAAAATGATTTTGTAACCCTTGATAGAAACGACTGCAACACTTTGCGCGAATGTTGATGTTATTCTGTCGTGGAGGAGTACCAGATTAAATCTGGAGCTAAATGAGGAACTAAAACTACAAGGAGCCAAGATGGTGTAGTGGCAGGGCTTCCGACTTGGGACCCGAAGGACGCGGGTTCGCGCCCCGGCCACTACACACCTTGGGGTGTCTATGAGTGCACACCTAATTCTCCAGCTCCCCAGGCGCTTTCTGGCTGCTCACTGCACCACCTGGTGGTGGTTGGGTTAAATGCAGAGACGAATTTCGTCTGTGTATGGGAAACATACACAGATGACAGAAAAGGACATTATTATTATTATTATTAATAAGTATTTACTACATAAAATAAATTAAAAGCTTTTCATTCTTTGAAGTAAATGCATATCACCTTATCATCTTATATTGAAGAAAAAAGAGATACACTAATTTACTGCAGGCCAGTTATTGATAATAATGCCATCCAAGATCTCACATCATGCTTCGAGATCCTTCACGAGTTATTTATTTAAGCCCATCAGTTTGTGTGTCTAAGTCCGAGGCCATGGTTCTCAACAGAAACATGTGGAGTGCCCCATCCTGGTCTTTGCCTCAGGTGGAGCAGTGACGTCTTGTTCCTGAGTGATGGTAGGATGGAGCAGGAGATGGGTCCACAGGTTAGAGCCTCGTCCTTAGGAATTAGGGCATTGCTTCGGTCAGTTGTGGTGAATAAAGAGTTGCATCAAAAGGTAAAGCTCTGGATTTACTGGTCTGTATACGTTCCAACAGTTTACAAGACAGTGGTGAGACCAGCTATGTTGTATGGTCTGGAGACAGTGGCATTGACAAAGAGACAGGAGAAAGAACTGGAAGTGGCAGAAATGAAGATGTTGAGGTTCTCCTTAGGAGTGACAAGGATGGATAAGATCAGGAATGAGATCATCAGAGGTACAGCACATGTTAAACAACTGGGAGATAAAGTTAGGGAGGCCAGACTGAGATGGTTTGGACATGTCCAGAGGAGGGACAGTGGGTATATTGGTAGAAGGATGTTAGAAATGCAGCTGCCAGGAAAAAGACAAAGAGGGAGACCAAAGAGGAGATATATGGATGCAGTTAGAGAGGACATGAAGGTAGTTGGAGTGAGGACAGAGGATGCAGAGGACAGAGTGAGGTGGAGGAGGATGACTCGCTGTGGCGACCCCTGAAAAGGGAAAAGCCGAAAAAAGAAGATACGTTCCAACCCTCACCTGTGCTTATGAGGTTTAGACCATGACTGAAAGAGCCAGATCCCATATACAAATGGCCGAAATGGGCTTCCTTCACAGGGTGGCTGGGTTCAGGTGAGGAGCTCCGTCATCCACGGAGAGTTGGAATAGAGTCTTCCTCCACATTGACTAGAAGTCAGTCAAGGTGGTTCAAGCAGAAGATTTGGTGCCTCCTGGACATCTCCTTTTACAGGTTATTTTGGGCATGTCCCACTGGTAGGAGGCCCAGGGGAGAACCCAGAACTTTCTGGAGTGATTGCACATCTTCTCTGGTCTGGGAACGCCTCAGGGTCTCCCAGGAGGAGCTGTAAAGTGTTGCTGGGGAGAGGGTGTCTGGAGCCGTTTTCGCACTGCACGGCCCTCCCCCGCCCGGCTTCTAACCCGGGTTCGTGTTGTTCGCATTTGCCTTTTCGGGCCGGCGGCAGCAAACAACCATCAGGGTGCTAACGATCCATCGTTTGGCTGATGGTCCTCCTTGATCATGTGAGCAGCTGGTTTCAGCTGTCATCAGCCAACTTGTTGATCCACTGTGAGAGGGTGCTATTTATAAGACTGAGCTGAATACAGCTTCTCAGACTGAGGAAGTCTTTCGGATGAAAGACGAAACGTTTCTACAATTTTTTTTGCTTTGTTTTGTTTTTTGAATGTCCAGAGGACCAGACTTAGCTTTGGAACTGTTGCCTCCACGACTACAGAGAAGTGGTAGAACATGCAGATAGAGATTATGTCTCAGATGACTCTCAGTTACTACCAACTCAACTTTCAGCTCAATATCTGTAAAATTGACTGAGTTAGAGCATTTGTGTGTTTGCTAATGTTGGTAAGCTGCGGCCACCATCTTGAATCTTGTTGACTCCAAAGGTTAATCAGTTGTTCATCCAATAATTACTGTCTAAAACAAGTTTGACTAAGATCCATCCAGCAGTTCTTGAGATATTTTGCTAACAGATGGACAAATTTACATGCAGGTAAAAGCATGATTGCCCACCTTTGGTCTTGTGGTGGGAGATGATAATAAAAACACTGAGAAAGTAGCTGGTGATGAGAAGAGCAAACCTTGTTATCAGAAAGACAATCAGGGCGATAATAACCACGAGGATCCCAACGGTCACTCCAATGAGCACCACTTTGCTGTCTGAAGAGTCAGGTGTTGCTGCAAAGAACACAAATGATTTCATGTGATATTTGAGAAAGATAATACTTGAAATAAAAAAACAGGGAGTTTGGTCTGCAGCCAAACAAGGACTGAAACCACACATAATATCGTACCATTTTTAAAGAAAATTGGCAAAGATGAAACCTATTCTTTCACGGCAACAGTTTGAAACAGTAATCCATGCCTTCATTTCATCATGGCTGAATAACTGTAATTCTCTCTATCTTGGAGTCAGCCAGTCCTCACTTGCTCGTCTGCAGCTGGTGCAAAATGCTGCTGCACGTCTTTTAACTGGAACACGCAAAAGAGAGCACATCACATCTGTCCTGGCTTCTCTCCACTGGCTGCCCGTGTATTTTAGAGTTCATTTTAAAATTATTTTGTTTTTTAGGTTTTAAACAACCTTGTCCCCCATTATTTAACAGAGCTTCTCCACCATTACACTCCATCCCGGTCACTCAGGTCTGCTGACCAGCTGCTCCTGGTCATTCCAAAGAGTAAGAGGAAGCTTCGAGGAGACAGGACCTTCTCTGTTAGTGCCCCTAAGTTATGGAACACTCTGCCTTTACACATTCGACAGGCCCCCCTCACTGTCCATTTTTAAAACCCGTCTGAAAACTAATCTATACTCATTGGCCTTCAACCCAACTGAGACTTGATTTTACTTCATTTTTATTGGTATTGATTTTACCTGTTTAACTTGTCATTTTATTGTATTTTAAATTGAGTTTTTAGTTCACTGTGTGTTACTTTTGTAGCTCTTTGATGCTTTATTTTATCTTGTTTGTATCTGATGTTCAGCACTTTGTTTCAGCTGTGGCTGTGTTAAAGCCCTTTATAAATAAAGCTGCTGCTGCTGATGGTACCATTTTATTTATAGAGCACTTAAAACAGCAACAAGGCCAATCAAAGTGCTGTACAAACAAACAACAGGCAACACACACAATGAAGTAAAAACAGAATATAGACATAAACCCGTTGCAGATAATAAATATAACGACTAACCTGTGTGAAACAAACAGGTTCAAAACACAGATCAGCTGGTGTTGAAAGCAACAGAATAGTGGGTCTTCAAACAGGATTTGAAAACCGAGAGGGAGGGGCCTGTCTGACAAGCAGAGGATGAATCAGGATCAGGATTTCATCAGCCCGATTCGGGGGACGCCCAGGAGGTCGCCCATCGCCATCAGCCAGATTCGGGGGTCGCCCAGGAGGCCGCCCATCGCCATCAGTTAGTTTAGGAGGACGTCCAGGAGGTCGTCCATCGAGCGGCGATACGTCAGGCGGGCGACCAGAGTAACGCCCAGCAACGGCCGGAACACCTTCGTCACCTTTGTCGTCGGCCGGAACACCTTTGTCGTCGGCCGGAACACCTTTGTCGTCGGCCGGAACACAGACGTCGGCCGGAACACAGACGTCGGCCGGAACACAGCCATCGTCATCGCCAGGACCCCCGTCGTTGGGCGCCGAGATGTTGTCGGGCGCCGAGGCAAGCGATAAGACGTCTGTGGCGCTGGGACCCTCTGTGGAGGACGAGACGTCTGCGGCGCTGGGACCCCCGTCGTCGGGACCCTCTGAGACGTCGTTGAGGACCACCTCGTCGGGGACCACCTCGTCAGGACCCTCTGAGACGTCGTCGAGGTCCTCGTCGTCGAGACCCTCGGAGACGTCGTCTGCTTCGTCGAGGTCCTCGTCGTCGATACCCTCGGAGACGTTGTGGGGACCCTCTTCGTCGAGGTCCTCGTCGTCGAGACCCTCGTCGTGAGGATCCTCCGAGACGTCGTCGGGCAGTGAGACGTTGTGGGGACCCTCTTCGTCGAGACCCTCGTCGTGAGGATCCTCCGAGACGTCGTCGGGCAGTGAGACGTTGTGGGGACCCTCTTCGTTGGGACCCTCGTCGTGAGGATCCTCCGAGACGTCGTCGGGCAGTGAGACGTTGTCGTGCTCCTCTGAGACGGCGTCTGGACCCAGGACAGGCGAAGAGACGGCGTCTGGACCCAGGACAGGCGAAGAGACGGCGTCTGGACCCAGGACAGGCGAAGAGACGGCGTCTGGACCCAGGACAGGCGAAGAGACGGCGTCTGGACCCACTGAGAAGACGAATGGACCCTCGGCGTCTGGACCCACTGAGAAGACGAATGGACCCTCGGCGTCTGGACCCACTGAGACCTCGGCGTCTGGACCCTCTGAGAAGACGAGGTCTGCAGCAGCCGAAGCGTCGAGGTCTGCAGCAGCCGAAGCGTCGAGGTCTGCAGCAGCCGAAGCGTCGAGGTCTGCAGCAGCCGAAGCGTCGAGGTCTGCAGCAGCCGAAGCGTCGAGGTCTGCAGCAGCCGAAGCGTCGAGGTCTGCAGCAGCCGAAGCGTCGAGGTCTGCAGCAGCCGAAGCGTCGAGGTCTGCAGCAGCCGAAGCGTCGAGGTCTGCAGCAGCCGAAGCGTCGAGGTCTGCAGCAGCCGAAGCGTCGAGGTCTGCAGCAGCCGAAGCGTCGAGGTCTGCAGCAGCCGAAGCGTCGAGGTCTGCAGCAGCCGAAGCACCAAGGACCAGAGATGGCAAGTACTTTGCCACAAAAGCTGCCTGCCAACGTTCCAGCTCCTCCTGTGACACCCTCTCTCCCTCCTCCAGAAAGCGAGGGCTGGGCTGTACATCTGGTGGCGAGCGAGGAGGAGACGGACAGCGGGGTGCAGCGGCGAGGTGAGGTGGAGAGGGATGAAGCTGAGAGTCGGTGGTCTTGCCTCTTCTTTGCCGCCTCTTCCTGCTGCGTTGGTGGTGTGAGCGTCATAGTCTGACCACAGCAGCAGATGTGACGAGCAATAAGCCGGCGGGGTGGAGGAAGAAGCTAGCTTAAAAGCCAGGCGGCTCCCCCAGAACTGAGACCTCATTTCCTCTTCCTCCACAAGAAGAGGTGATGGTAGGATCTCCACCTCCGGGCTGTGGTGACCTCGTCTCCGGACGGGTTCAGTCCGAAACGCCCCCCACCGGATCACAGGCTCCTCCATCAGTTCCTGTTTCTCCTTGTCCCTCTGAGCAGTTTTGTCTGCCTCACGGGCGAGCCATTCAAAAATATCTATTTTTCTGCTGGGCTCTTTCTGATGACCGGGGCTTTCTGTCATGATCTGCTGCTTAATGTTTGAACCCACGTGCAGAAAAACAGACTGGCTCACGAATGTAAAATGAACAATGATTTATTTAACAAAAATAATAATGCTGATGGAACAAAAAACACTTACTGAGAGGAGATGAGCAGATCATACACCGTGGAAAGACAAAGCCCCGGTGCTCAAGGAGTGAATACACAGAGTTTATATACTGACACAAACGAGACAGTGAGGAGCACCTGGGGTGATTAGAATGAGGACCAGCTGTGAATGATTAATGCTGAAGGCCTGAGCACAGAGAGACAGACTGAGGAGTGGGAAATGACAGAGACTGAATGAGATACACAGAAACCAGTAAACAAAGCTCAGAATAACAAAGTATGGCAGGAGGGGGAAACACAAAATAACAAAGAAACAGAGCCTAAAGAAAACAGACAGGGACAGAACCTGACAGTCTTGGGCCTGCTACAGAGAAGGTCCTGTCACCTCTGACCATAAGACAAGTTCCTGGAACTGTTAAAAGTAACTTGTCAACTGACCTCAAAGCACGTGGTGGGACATACAGCTGTAGCAAATCAGAGAGATGCGGGGTGAGACTGTTCAGTGATTTGTAGACATACAGGATAATTTTGAACTGGATTTGAAGATGAACCAGTAGCCAGTGCAGGGAGGCCAAGACTGGTGTAATGTGCTCTCTTTTGCGTGTACTGGTTAAAAATCGGGCTGCTGCGTTCTGGACCAGTTGTAATCGTGCAATGGTGGTCTGACTGATACCAAACAGGAGTGAATTGCAGTAATCAAGCCTAGATGTAATAAATGCGTGAATTACTGTCTCCAGGTTATTTTTGGATAATATGGGCTTCAGCTTAGACAGTCGCCTCAGCTGGAAAAAACAGGATTTAACAATCATGTTTACATGACTGTTGAGTTTCATGGAAGGATCCATTATCACTCCCAGATTTGTGACTTTTTGTTTTTCTGACAGGGCTAGAGCAGAAAGGTCGATGCAGTGGTTTGTGATTGTGTCATTGGGAAGGAACAATATGGCTTCAGACTTCTTTTCATTGAAATTTAAGAAATTTAGAGCCATCCAGTCCCTGATGTCAGCCAGGCAGTCGAGCAGAGGTTGAATAGAGCATGTACCATTGTGTCTTTGGGGGAAGTAAATTTTACAGTAATCGGCATCATCACCATAGTAGTGTTCTAACAGATGTTTGACCAAATTGTATC
>JBBPBX010010808.1:0-25841 GCA_038048925.1 Garcialebias charrua | reverse complement strand
TATTCCTACGTCCCATGATGCTTTGCGCGAAATGTGCACACGACTTCCGGTTGACCGGAAACACCGTTTGTTTACATGCGAGTAATACAGTTGAAGACAGTCCAAACTTTGTTGTTTTAGTTCATTAAAAATGTGGGAACACCACTCGTTTTGTTAAAAGAGGAGGGACAAATAAAAAGAAATTACAGATGTTACCTGATCGCGCAGACATAATTTAAAAATACATAAATAGCGAACGCGTTTGCTCCGGCCTCTCGGCTAAGGTTTATTAGCAGCTATCTCGGCTAAAAATACCGGTCGCGTCTGAGATCTATCGTTTTAAGACAGTAAATCTTCCAAAACTCTCATTAATAAACCCTCCCCGAATAAAAAGATGTTACCTGATCGCGCAGACATAATTTAAAACTACATAAATAGCGAACGCGTTTGCTCCGGCCTCTCGGCTAAGGTTTATTAGCAGCTATCTCGGCTAAAAATACCGGTCGCGCCTGACATATATCATTTTAAGACAGTAAATCATCCAAAACTCTCATTAATAAACCCTCCCTGAATAAAAAGAAATTACAGATGTTACCTGATCGCGCAGACACAGCCATAGAGAAGGATGCAGGAACACTCTTTCTTTGTTTTGGGTCCGTGTTGAAAACACTGTTGTTTTAGCCAAAGATTTAGCTTGGTCCGGTTGTTGGTGCAGCCGCGAACAGCACAGCAGGTACCTGAACCCCGGTAGGACATTTCAGTAAACGTTCCGTTTAAACAAAAGCTGTGTTTGCTCCGATAAAATGAATGAAAATAACTTTCAAAAACACCCGCGATCCATACTCCGCCTATGGAATACAGGCACTTCCGGTGTCGGACAGGAAGTACAATGCACATTCGCTTCTACAGTGACGCCCTCAGGAATACTGTGGATAACTCAGTTTTGGGGCTGATTCACAAACATTTTACACCGGATGGGAGCAGAGGTGTCTTGTCTGTGAATTAGACTAGCAAAGTTTGTTGAGAAACCTCTGTTGTTGGGCTGTGAGGTGTTTTTTGTCAATTCACATACAGTTGTGTGTCTTCTGTCAGAGACTTCAAGGGAACTCCCTACTGTTAAGGTGTGATCTGTCAATTTACATGTATGTGTTACCTCAGCTTGCAATTTACATATGTTGGTGCGTGACTCCTGTTATAAATCCACGCGCACACAGTCTGGTTCATTGAATTGATCTGCGTGGAGCAGAGAGCTGCTGTCTGGGGCACCTGGGGGAGCAGATGGTGGGGGTTAAGGGCCTTGCTCAAGGGCCCAGAGCGGGGCGAATGAGGGTGGAGGCAGGTGTGGGTGCTTCATCTTTCCAACCCATATTTTAATGTTGTTGGTCTGGGGAGTTGAACCGGCGACATTTCGATCACTGGCCCACCTTCTCTAACCTCTGCCCCACCACTCCCTTCAGACATTTAAGAATGAATCCCTCTGTTCTTTGTGATAAATCTCATCTCAAACATGAATTTCAGACAAGTCTGTTTTTATTTTTTGTTCTTAATGTTGTTTGCAGAATAGAAAAGAAGCCTCTGAGCTGAGATGTTACTCCAAATGATGAATGCTAATCCAAACGTAAATAACAAGAAACATTAGGACCGATCACAGATTCATCAGTCATTACAGTTCTTAGACAGAAATGTGTTTGTGGTGGAACGTCATCCGTTCCCACAATGACTCAAGTCTGTTTGTGTACAGGGCAGGTCTGCAGTTTAATCTGATCTGAATCACCCTGTTTTTCACAGTAGACTGCAACTGAAGCATGAATAAAAACACATTTCAGAATTTAAGAATAGAAACTGGTCTTTTATTGAGCTAAAGCTGCTTTTCTGAATATAAGATCATTAGTCTGTGACGAGTTTCAGATTCACTTCCCTAAAGTAGCACAAGGACTGGAAGAACGAAGGAAATGATTACACAGAACTCGAACTACACGTCTCTAAAACGTTTATAAAAATATATAAAGGATCTCGGATCATCTTAGTGACCAATCGTCGTGCTCTTGCAGGAAACAAATGAAACCAGAAAGGTTCGTTTAGACAAGAAAATCAGCAGAAAACTGTGAGGAAACAGCTGTGATGACAGACGACCGAACTACAGACACTGAAATACTGACCTGAACAACAACGTGTTAATGAGCAAGGCACTAATAGCACAAATTAAAAAGAGACGTGATATAAAGAAAATACTTTGTAGTACTTACCCTTTAATTATTGGTCATAAAGTGCAGTTTATTAATAGTTATTAGAATACAGGTGGTCCCCGACTTACGAAGGGGTTCCATTACTACGTATCATTCGTAACTCGAAAACTCGTAGGTCGGAACGTGCCGCACGTGGCCATTTCGTAAAACCGGATTTTCATTCGTAAGTAGGAAAAAGCACGCTAACGCTGTGCCGCACACCCGTTTATCTACATGAGACTGAACAAGCGTACATACTGGTCCTTAAACATGCACAGAACTTTATTTACAATCAGTTAGCTAACACATTACAACACACATTCATCTATAAACACATACCTGTACTGTATTTAGAGACATACTGTATATTAATTTAATTAAAAAATACAATTTCTTACTGTGAGCTGGTCTCAGTCAGTCTGTGTCTCCGGTGGGGGTAGCGGGGGGTAGCGTCAGCATTTTAGCCCCAGTTAGCTCGGTGTGTCCCTCCAAAAGGCTGCACCGCTGTTTATCCACGTTTTAACATGTCACCTCGGTGTTCATCCAACATCTGAGCCAGGCAGACACGGATAGAGCTCCCAGCTGCAGCAGGCTCTCGCCACCATTTCAGAACAAGCACGAGCTAACAGAAGCTAAAAACAACGCGACCGGTAACCAGCGAAACAAACCGGAAGTGATGTAATTCGGGTTTAAAATAGAAAAAATAATCATTTAAATAATTTATAAAGCCATTTAAAACAACCACAGCTGCAACAAAGTGCTGTACACATAAAATTAAGAACGTTTAAACACACACACACACACAAAATATTTCATAATTTTATTAATTATGATAACTGTGAAAAGCACGGCTGTGCCATGGGATCTCCAGTGTCACCCATTGTTGCAAACCTTTACATGGAGGAAGTGGAACAGAGAGCCCTTAACTCCTATGAGGGAACAGCGCCAAGCCATTGATTCCGATATGTGGATGACACCTTGGTCAAAATCCAAGCCAGGGAGGTGGAAGCGTTCACCAGACACATTAACTCGGTCGATAACAACATCAAGTTCACCAGAGAGGATGCTAACGACAACAAGCTGCCTTTTTTGGACTGTTTGGTTCACATGGAGGGAGAGGACAGTCTCAACATTGAAGTTTACAGAAAACCAACCCACACAGACCAGTATCTTCTGTTTGACTCTCACCATCCACTGGAACACAAACTTTCTGTCATCAGAACTTTACAGCATCGGGCCGAACACATCCCCACGAAGACAGAAGGGAAGGAAAAGGAACAGAAACACATTGAAAAATCTCTCCAAACATGTGGATATCCTAACTGGGCTTTTGTCAAGTCAGCGAGGAAATTTACAAAACACAATAAGGAACAGAAAAAGGAGAACAGACGAAAAAACATTGTCATCCCTTATGTTGCTGGAGAATTTCAGAAGGATTTTCAACAAACACAACATCCCAGTACATTTCAAACCCAGCAGGACTCTCAGACAGAGGCTGGTCCAACCTAAAGACAAAACCCCTACACACAAACAGAGTGGTGTAGTGTACGCAGTCCAGTGCAGCGAAGACTGTCCAGATCACATTGGAGAAACTAAACAGCCCATCCACAGAAGAATGTCCCAACACAGGAGAGCCTCCTCCTCTGGACAAAACTCAGCTGTATCACCTCCACCTCACGGACAAGGGACACTCTTTTGAGGACCAGAATGTGCAAATTTTGGACTGAGAGCACAGGTGGTTTGAGAGAGGTGTGAAGGAGGCGATTTATGTAAAAAGAGAGAAACCATCGTTAAACAGAGGAGGAGGTCTAAGATTCCAAATTTCTAAAACTTCTGGTGCGGCTCTGGGTTTGGTTCCCAGGCGTCTCACACCTGATGAGAACAGAGGAGCCTTGTTTGTGAATTAGACTAACAAAGACTTTGACAGGTCCCTGCTATTAATGTGTGAGGTGTGACTTGTCAATTTACATGCAGTAGGATGTGTGTGTGTTTTCTGTAAGCTCTGTTTTCACACACTGAACTTTGAATGGGTCACAGGTACGTGTTATCCCAAGTATGTGTGGGTGTTAGTTTCCAATTTACATATGTTGGTGCGTGTCAATGGCTTACCCTGTTTATAAATTCTCCCTCTCACAGTCTGCTCATTGAATTGATAAAGCTTCCTCGGATGAGAAGCGAAACGTTTTCTGTTACAAATAAAGTCCAGTTGTTCTGTATTGAACGCCTTTTTTGACTTTGTAAAGTCGGAACTTCGTAAGTCGGGGACCACCTGTATATTTTGTTTATTAATATCCTCACCTGCCACCAGGAGCTGAACGCCCCTCTGTGCTGGCATCTTCTCAGTGGGGTGGTCGGTGATCAGGTAGAACACGTAGGTTCCGCTGTCGGACCCTCTGAGGTCAGACACCCTCAGGGAGCAGTTCTTTGTGCCCGGTTCTCCCAGGTACTGCACCCGGTTCTGATAGGATGGATCTGGGAAGATGCCCGCGCTGTGGAACACGTACCTGACACAGACACAGAAACGTCATGCTTCCATACAGTCTTTGCTTCGTATGGGTACACGTATGTTGGGAATTCTACCTTTGTGTGATGCACCGGCTGTCTTCGAGACACCACATGTTGGACAGAACCTTGTACTCCTGTCCTTCACTTCCTCCCTCCTAACATCCAACAACAAGTTCAGTTCGGCTCTGTCCGACATGAATTCATGCTGAAACTCTACAAAGGCAGATCTGTTCTGACCCCACAGCTGGCAGACACAGCGCTGCCACCAACAATGGCTTCTTTATGAGAGTACCTGTGTGGAGGGCGGTCCACCTCTCGTGGATTCATCAGAGCTCAGCGGGTAGTCATAGGAACAGGGGAGGACCACCGAAGAACCAACCACAGCACAAACAGGACCAGACGGGACACGAACCAGCCAATCACCAGAAAGAACACCTGGGGACCAAAGACGTGGGTCCAGTTACAAAAAGGTAGAACGTCTTGGAGGTTCAGATGGGTAAAGGCGTGAACGATAAAGGTTTTACCTCTCAAATAAAGGGTGATAATCAGCCAGCAGCTGTGTTCAGGAGCCATCTTTACAGCTTTGGCCCTCAGTCAGGTGTCTGCCCACCACTTGGACCTGTTCCTTCTGTGTGCAGAAAAGAAGTGTGCTCAACTAGTTCAGCTTCCCTTTATGTTCTCTGACGAGCAGGAAGTTCAGTGAACCGTCATGTCATGGAGAAACTTCTCTCCCCAACATAGAAATAAATCAGACCTTTTTAATTAATCTGTTAATCATTAAGGCTATATTTCATATAGGCTACACAAATATAATTTTTTGAAGCAAAAACCTGATTTCTCTGTTTTTTTAAATTGAATTTAAACAATATTTACTTACAATTAGACCCTCAACTAATCAAAAGGCAAAAACAACAATATGGGCATTGCTCTCAACTTGGGATTGTGGACAAACTTTTATATTAATCTCTTTATTCTTTATTCTATATTTTTATTCATTTATTCTTTATTTTATACATAAGACTTGGCACATGTATTACATGTTGTACAATTGTTTTCTTTTTTGCAGAAATAATATGACTGTAACTTTCCGTTTATTTTGTTCGATTTATGTTCCCTCTGGCTATTCTTGTCTTTTTTCATAGTTATGTTCAATTATATTGTTCTATTTTGTGATGTTGAAAATAAGAGCCAAGATGGTGTAGTGGTTAGGGCGTTTGACTTGGGACCCGAAGGACGTGGGTTCGCGTCCCGGCCACTACACATCTTGGGGTGTCTATGAGTGCACACCTATTTCTCCAGCTCCCCGAGCGCCTTCTATGGCTGCTCACTGCACCACCTGGTAGGTGGTTGGGTTAAATGCAGAGACGAATTTCGTCTGTGTATGGGAAACATACGCAGATGACAAGATTAGACAATTATTATTATTATAAAAAAACATAGAAATAAATCAGTTTTTTCAGGGTTTTCTGACTCCAGGAGTTTAAATGATGCAGCTCTATACCTTATAAAGTGTGAGACACCTGCTGTTCTCTGTGGTCTAACTGTGTTTTTAAAGGTGATGTTCTCAGGTAGAACGGTGTGTTCTACTTCAAAGGCACCGCTCGCGCCCGCTTTGTCCACTCAGAGAGTGTGACGTCACTCGTGCGCCCCTCGTGCACAGCTGACCGACTGAAGGAGCCGCCGACCTCGTTTGAAGTTTCAGAAAGTTTTCGGGTCAGCACACGTCCAAATGTTGGTCTCCCTGCAGGTGAAGGCGGCTGATCCAGCCAGGACGAACCGAGCCGAACCGAACCGAACCTTTTTTCTTTCCTCTCTGCGGGGTCAGTAACCTGAGAGAGACGGTCCAGAAGACCAGGATCTATCTGTGGTGCGTTTGAGGACCCCAGAACTCCTTTTTTTTCTCTTCTTCTTCTTCTTCTTTGGAAATAAAGCTGAACTCCACCTGCAGAGACAGGTAAATCTGCTCATACAAGAACACTTTAAATCAAATTTAATCTGAATTTTAACTAAATATCAGCTAAATTATTGAAGTTCCATGATTTGGTAGATTATAATATTTTATCAGTTTTGTATAGGGCTCAGAATAACGCATTACCTTTAAATATCCAAATGCATTTTGTTAAAAGACAAAGTTGTTATAATCTTAAGGGGACAGAGATGTTTGTAAAACCACAATTCAGAACTAGTTTGAAGGGACGGTCTACCTCAATCCAGGGAATTAGATGAATGGTTTGGAGAATGAATTTAAAAATGCCAAGTCAATGTGTACATTTAAGAAAATGATCAAAACCGAATTGTTAAATATATATGAAGTAGCTCAATGTGTATTGTATTAGAGTTAGAAAAATTAGAAAGAGTTATTCATTTTGTTCTGTTACTAGAAGATTATTATTGTTTGAACTAATTGTTTGAAAAAAGGAGCAGATAAGATTTTTTCTTCTTTCTGCTACCTTTCATTTTATATTTTGTATGTTATCATTTATGGGATTGTTTTGTATTGATTTTTTAAAATGAATACATTTTATAAATAAAATAAAATAAAATTTAAAATGAGTTTGACTGGAATAATAGCACTATCTAACAAGGGTCACCAGAACCACGTCATAAAAAATGGGGAAATTATTTTGATTCTTGACCTGACGACAAACATGACGAAGGCTGAGAGGGGAGGGAAAAAAACATTAAAACTAATTAGACATTTTAAATTAAAGTTAGCTTTCTTTTATTTCATAAACATATCATCTGGTGACTAACCAAGGAGATAAAATAATGAAATGTTACTGAACAGAGTTTATATTTAAAGTCCTTGTTTAACTACCGGTACTTCTCAGTCATTTTACATGTTAAAATCAAAGAAGTAGAAACTCGGGCTGTATTAAACTAATAAACATTATTAGGGACTTTAGCAGACATGAAGCTTTATTTTATCGTATTTTTGTAAAAACGGAGTCAACTCATAAACAAACAGCTACGACGTGTGATGTTTCATAGAACCCAGAAATCACAAATGTGTATTACTATTTGTATAATTATTGTTGTTGTTGTTATATTGTGTTAGTTGCAGTCAGGGGCGTCACCAAAGAAGTTTCAAAGTGCACCCAGATGGTCCAGATGTGGTCCAGATGTTGGCTACTGTTAATTTTGGGATTGCACCACAAAAGCCAAACCCATCACAGAGTTTCAGGACTTGTTGTTATGCAGAGGCTGTTTGACAACTGGAGTTATAGAAGCACATCCAGATTTAAACCTACGTCGTTTTTATTTGACTTTAGTCGACGTGACGCCCCGAGGACAGCAAGTTTGTCAAAACTCGTATTGATAAACAGAACCAACTTAATTTGAAGAACGCATCATCAAAGATCTCAGTAATCTGCTGGCCCTCTGGGTTGTATCTCAGCTGCTCCCACAGTATGTTTAGGCTCAGTATCAGTAAAATGGACCCTTTTTTTTTAAACAATCGTTCACATCCGTCCAGTTCATGAACGACTTTGATAAACTGAAGGGCAGTAAACAGTTTGCTGTCACTCTGAAGTTAGCAACAAACTGACCTATGTGTTGTATCTGAGTGGACTGAAATATTCTCACTTTTAACAACTAAAGAGGGAAATGAAACGTGAACTGGACGGTAATTCAAATAAAACCGCTTTGATAAATATGGCATGCGACGGGGACTCAGGATGTAACTCGGGTGTCAAACTCACTTAGGGGACCAAAATTAAAACCTTTTTCAAACTAATGTCCCCGGCATAGCTCTGCGTTGGGCCGAACGCTGCTCGACGCCGTGCGAACGCCGCGGCACAAGCCTTTGAACGCGGGCGTGAACGCGCCAAGCTCAAATTTTACGACCGCTTACGCGCGCATGTTGTCTCACAATAAACTGCCCGGCGCCGGACTGTTTTGTATGAGACACAAATGTATTAAATTCCTCTTCTTCATCCCTGATCTGGCCTTTTCTTTTGTTGTTTTGCCAAAAGTCAAGTGATCGCTTCCTCCTCCAATGAGGAGGAAATGAATGAATTTGTCACGAGCGAACTAAACTCATGTCCAACGTGGCTGCGCGAGGTTCTAAATATTTTCTGGTGTTCTGGTGTGCTGGACCAGCGCTCCCTGTTTTTATTTTATTTTTTAGAACTTTTTATTAACATATAAACACAGAAAACCGCTGCGCAGCTCGTGCCTTTCCCCCCCCCACCCGACCTGTCAATCAGTTCAGTAGGGGTGTCAGCAAATGACCAATCATCGACCTCAATTTGTCCCGTAGGTAAACGCTCCGCCCTGCTTCTGCTCAAATGACATCAAGTATTTGGAGCGAAAACATTGGAGCTTCACGCAGAGCTATGCTGTGAACTGCCTGCACGCAGCACGCGCGCGTCGAGCGGCGTTCGGTCCAACGCAGAGCTCTGCCGGGGCCTTAAAGGTATTGTGATATGATGTTGGAAATTTGCATATTTGTCACAACATATATATCTTATATCATTCAGCTCTGTTCGTTTTTGCAAAATAAATTATAAATATATTAAAATTTCATTCCAAGTTATGGTAGTTTTTTCTCTGGGACACGCCCCTAAAAATCTGCGCACTTCCGCAAAACGTCATCGTGACGTGCCCGTGGGAAGCCGCTGCTCAACGCGCATGTAAATAATAATGGCGGAGCATGTCGAACAAACACAACCTATTGTTAGTACATGAATGTATTAAAGCAATCGAAGGGTTATTATTCATCCTATACAGTTATTGGACACTCGATCAATTGAAAAGTGATTTAGACACAGTTTATTTCATACACAGTAGCTAAGTGAGGATAGCTTTGTGATGTGGCTTCTTTGTTCTTGGGCTGAGCTAACAGAGTCCCGATCGCGTTTGAGATCTATCATTTTAAGACAGTAAATCATCCAAAACTCTCATTAATAAACCCTCCCTGAATAAAAAAACTTACGGATGTTACTTGATCACGCAGACATAGTTTAAAAATACATAAATAGCAACGTGTGTTTGCTCCTGATTTTATGTCGGCAAATTTTCTTTTTAGCATCGCACATGAAGAATCCTCCATGATAATTGGCTTTATACACTCACAGTATATAAAGTAAAACAACATGAGCGCACGTTAAATATATAGTTTATCATCTAAAACAGTACACACCTCCGATTATGTTTACACAAAGACTTACTCTTTTCCTGGACAATTTTCCGACGGTAGCTTCCCTGCGTTGTTTTGACGTGGTAGCTCCTGTGGCACTTTCTTCTGTAGATTTTCTTTTAAAAATACAGGTAACCCCCGACCTACGACCCCATCGACCTGCGAACCACGGGACCTACGAACATATCATATTTAATAAAAATATGAATTTAAAAAAAAAAAAAAAAAATTTTTTTTTTTTTTTTTTTTTTTGTGTTTAAATGTTCTTAATTTCATGTGTACATCACTTTGTTGCAGCTCTGGTTGTTTTAAAGGCTTTATAAATAATAATTATGATAAAAAAGATCATTTCTGATCATTTTTGAGCAATTTTTGAGCAATCTTGGGCAACAGGAAGTAGGTCTTCAGTTTACACGGTCACAAATTAATGTAGAACACCGGACGCTATTTTAGGTTCAGTCACTGGGGTCTCCGGTCACAAATTAATGTAGAACACCGGACGCCATCTTAGGTTAGCTGCCGAGAGCCGGACGAAGACTGGTGACCAGGATGGCTTCATATGGATTAATTACTAGCTGGAAACGTCTCTGTGAACTTTGTGGATGTCTCAGGCAGCAGCGGATTTATCGCCGATCGTGCCAGGCCGCCGTGCGAACACCTCCGGCCGGCCTGGCTACACCTCCGGCCTGGCTAGCTCCAGAGCTAACACTGGAGCTAACACGGGAGCCGGCCTTTTGAACACTGGTGACCAGGATCGCATCATATGGATTAATTACTAGCTGGAATAGCTCTGTGGACGTCTCAGGCTGGAGCAGCGGCTGGAGCAGCAGCTGCAGATTGATCGCGCCGCCGCTCCAACACTAGCTCATGGCTTGGCTAGCAGAAGCTAGCCAGCTAGCTAACACAGGTCTGGAGCAGCTGCGGTGGCTTGCCGGCCCCCGCGCTGCTTGGCCCGAAAACAATCAACGCATGGCAACCTATGTCGGCTTTGACCATCTCAAAGTAAGAAAATATATTTTTATTTATTCTGTAAATGTGAATAGCAATGTTTAACATTACAGTACACTACTTTACATGCTTAAATGTGTGCGCGCGCTCCGTTAGCATGATAAATAAAGGTTGAATGAATGAATGAATGAATAATTTTTTTTTTTTTAAATATAATTTTCACCCCCTACCTACGAACGGATCGAGCTGCGAACGGTTCTTAGGTCCCAAACTCGTTCGTAGGTCGGGGGTTCCCTGTAGTAGGAATAGCATCCGGTTTTAAAAGTCTTGTACATCTTACTGGTAATCATAAAGATTCTTTTATACCAGGTCTTTCCTGAAAACAATTGGCAGTAAAACGGTTGCTGCAGACATATGACTCTTGGTCACACATCGGTCCCTCGTTCTCTGCACTTGTCTTGTCCATTCTTGTCGAAGTTTCTCATCTTTTGGAAATTTGTGAAGGCTCACTTGTTCACTGCTGATATTAGAACACCCAAATGCGCTGCAACGTGACAGCATTTTTCAAGTTACACAAAAAAAATGAGGCGATCTTTCAGAAAAAGAAACTGTATGGAAAGCAGTTAACACACCAAACAAACGGGCAAGGCTCTGCCTTATGCCCACATGCACGTCATGATGACGTTTTGCGGAAATGCGCGGATTTTTAGGGGCGTGTCCCAGAGAAAAAAATTACCATAACTTGGAATGAAATTTTAATATATTTATAATTTATTTTGCAAAAACGACCAGAGCTGAATGATATAAGATATATGTTGTGACAAATATGCAAATTTCCAACATCATGTCACAATACATTTAAGGGCCAATTTCAGAAACTATATGAACTCAAATCAGAATCTTTTCTTAGTCACAGGTTCCTCAAAAAGAGTTTGATTGGTCTCATTTGATGTTCTCTGTTGTGCTTTTGACGTCATAATCAAAGATTACTGAAAAAACCAAGAGATAGAAGTATTTTATGTTTCACATATCATCCTGGGGGCCAGATAAGATGTCAGCGAGGGCCACATTTAGCCCCCGGGCCTTGAGTTTGACACACATGATCTAACTGATGAAAAAAGTCACAAAACTTCACTTTATGTTGGTTTGTGCAGAAATGGATCTAATCCTTGAACCTAAAGCTAGATTTATACTCGACGCGTCGCACAGCACGCGAGGGGCGCGCACCAAAAGTGATGCGATATCGCAGTCCCCGCCCCCTGCGCGTTGGCCCTGCGCGTAGTCTTGGCGCGTGTCGCGCACCTCCGAATTGTTGAAACTCCGCAAGCCTAGTGCGCACGCCGGTGACTTTTGCCGTTGACGCCGTGGACTGGGCTCAGAACAGCACTTTGCCATGCGCCGCCGTGCGTCAACTATAAACAAAGCGGCAAAACTCTAAACGTACGGAGCCGCATGGCTTCGTGCGCGCGCGGCACGCACGCTCCAGCTTGCGGACCAAAGCGCGAGTATAACGAGGCCTTAACACCATTTGTACCTTCATGTTTAACAATTCTAACAGGAACCTCATTGAAAGTGACAACCGTCAGATTGAAGCATCAAAGTTCATGCACAATCATCCATGTACAAAATCCAATAATGGTCAATCAGGTCACCAGCAGACTGGTTGGTCCACTAAAGGACTGATACTGCTTAGTGGGGAAAACAGTTTACATGGGACTCCTCAGACTGATGAAGCCCTCCGGATAGAGGGAGAAACATCTTTCCACAAAAAACAAACTTTCCAGATGACCTGATTGATCATTACTGGGTGTCAGATTGAGGGTAAATTCTGTTTGTACTAATCAATATTTTATCCCTTTTTAATCACACATAGATCAGATGCGGTCAGATTAAAAGTTAACACAGTAAAGTTGAATTTCATTTTATTGGACTGCTTTGGTGCTGCGGCAGGTCAGTGGTCTCATATGGGTTTAGGTTTGGTTCTGTCTGAAAGAACAACATGAAGAGAGGAGCAGCCGACAGACAAAACAACGTTTTAGTTCCCCTCTTTTGTATCTCTGAATGGAGAATGATTGTCATAGAAATCATGCATGATATAATCTTACATAAGGACTCTTTACAGAAAGTCTTCTGTATGCTAACAGCAGGTCAAAGGGAGTTCTGCTGGTTCGGACCACCTGCTCTGTGTGTTCAGCCAAAGAGGAAACTGCTCATCGTTGTCTGCTGCTGGCCTCCGCTTCCTCCTCTGCACTCATGTACGCCGAGAAAGTTGTGACAGAGGGGAAGATGGGTGAGTGCAAACACTTTTTTACACTTTCTTCCCAGCGCATGACACACACACACACACACACACACGGTCCTGCACAGGGTAGAATACAGTGCAGCTCTTGCTGCCTGTGTTCTGTATTTGTGTCCAGAAATCAGCCCACTTCTCTGTTAACCATTAACAGTCTGCTTGCTTTTCAGCAGATACAGATACTCACACTGGTTGGATTCTTTTTTTAAATTCTTTTTATTTTTCTCACATTCTGTAGCTTTAAACCCAAATAGAAAAGCAGTGTCAGGAGCCACAATGAGCCCTTTCCTCCGAAACTCGTTTTATTTACAAAGAAAACCGCAAAACACCCTTTTCGTAACCAAAGTCAGGTCAGTTTAATCATAAGTTAATCGTTTATAATTTTTTCAGTGTGGTCATAGCAAAGCAAACGTAAAGAGGAACTATGGCCCCGCTGTCACCCACCACCAGGGTTTAATCACTGTTGTTTGCAGATGCTAAGATGCTACGATCTTGACACGTTTACTGCAAGTGAAGTATTGCTGATTGTAACCCCCAGATAAGAGCACTTCCTGTATTTGCTTTGTTTAAAAGATCATGTAAATTCTGCTGCTCTGACAAGATGACCTGTACATGACACCATCCATTCATTATCTGCTGCTTGATACTGAATCATGTTTGCCTGTTAGCTGTTTTCCTGGTACAGATGTACTAAATTTAAGCAGTGAAACTTACCCTGAATCAGGAACAAGATGAAGATGACTTCATCCAAAACTAAACCAGCTGCAGCTCTTCTTGTCGACACATCCTCTCTGTCCTCATCTATTCCTCATCGGTTCCTCTACCTGACCTACAGTCTGAAACTTACATGACTCAAAGGAGTGCACCCAGGCTGTGCTGTACCATGAGTTTGTGGTGTTTTCCGCCTTCTGAGAGACTCATGACTAAAGGAGTCCACCCAGGAGGAACCGAGCCATGTGTTTGTGTTTGTGGGGTGTGTGTAATTACAGGAGATGAACAGGCTGGCTCCAGATCAGTGCAGCTGTGCAACTTTTGGTGTTTGAATTAGGATTAAATGAGTCAGAACTTCTTTTTAGAAACCATTCTAACCATTTATCAGGACTTGCCTCTAGGCCAATCAGAGACCCACAAACACATACATTCATCCTCTACTTGCTGTGGAGCTTTGCATCCTCATTGCACAATGTGACTGTGTTGCTTTGTTTTTTATCTCCATGACAACCACTATGAGTCTTTCACAGGAACTACATCTCTGTACGTTTGTGTAGAGTGGGTCCCTTCCTTTCGTTTGCTTTTATTTTAATTCCTCTCTTACTATATCATTTCTTTTTCCACACTGAGTCACTCAGGAGATTCTTTAATCTCCAGCAAACAAGAAAATATGTTATTACTGTTTTTCTCTTGCATTTGTTGTTGGATGTAACTGGGACCCCGTGTACATAATCTCGTTTTCATCACGTGTACCACATGCGGTGCAAATGACAATAAAGACTCTCTGACTCTGACTCTGAAAAACATTAACAAGTGGATGTTTTATCATGTCTGGTTCATATTTATGGTCCGACACCCACCATTATATTCCCAAGTGCTCGTAAGTTGTAATCATTGTAGTAGAATAGAATGGTTGTATGTTATTTTGCACTGGGCCATGAACGCAAGTGTTAAAAATAACCTTAAAAACAGTCAGAGAATCACCCAAGCACATGGCTGATGATTACTGAAGGCTGATGATGTCACGCTAGGAATTAGGCACAGGCAGGAGTGTGTAGTTACAGGCAGGAGTGTGTAGTCACAGGGAGGAGTGTGTAGTCACAGGGAGGAGTGTGTAGAGTGTATGGTGTGTAGAGGATGCCATCTCCTCTGTGGTCCACACTGCTCTCACCCACCTGGAGCAGGACTCCTACATCCATGTGCTCTTTGTGGACTTCACGTCTGCCTTCAACACCATGATTCCCCAAACCCTGATGGACAAACTACTCACACTAGGACTAAAGCCTCCAGCATACTCGGTCGCATGTGAATCTGTGGAGGTCCACGTGTACCAGATTAGAGTCAAAGCGGACGCCTGCAGGGCATGTCCGTTTAAAGCTCAATTTTTACGACAGTGTACGTGTACTCTGTGTTGCACAATAAACTGCCCGGCGACGGACTGTTTTGAATGCGACACCAATGTATTACATTTCCCTTCTTCATCCCTGATCTGGTTTAATGGACTTTTCTTTTGTTTTTATGCCAAGAAGCAAGTGATTTATTTCTTCTCCTCAATTGACACCATGACTGAAATTGTGAGAAAGGAAGGAATTTATCATGAGCAAATTAAAATCAGGTCCAGCGTGGCTGCAGGAGGGTCTGGAGATTCCCTTGATGGCTGGTCTGATGTGTGGGCTGCAGGACCAGCGCTCCCTGTTTTTAAAATGTTTTAGAACTTGTTATTAACAACATATAAACACAGAACACCTCTGCGACTGGGGCTGCTGGGCTGCCAGTTCTCGTTTTTTTTGTTGTTGCAACCTGTCAATCAATCCAATAGGCGTGTCAGCAAATGACTAATCGGCAACCTCAATTTGTCCCAAAGGTAAACGCCCCTTGCCTGCAGAGCTGGCTGCAGCTGCTCAGGGTGGACGCTTTAGTATGAAGGCTCAGCCCTCTGTGGACAGTATGCACAGTTTCCACAGGGCTGACAGGACGCGCGAGTATACTGGAGCCTTAAGTCCCTCCCTATGCAACTGGGTCCTAGACTTCTTATCAAACAGACTGCAGTCAGTGAGGATCCACAACGTCTCCTCCTCGCCCTCAGCACTGGCTCTCCTCAGGGCTGTGTGCTGAGCCCCCTCCTGTTCACTCTGCTCACATATGACTGTGCACCTACACATCCAGGTTGTCATGTTGTAAAGTTTGCAGATGATACAGTGGTGGTAGGATGCATCACAAGCAACGATGAGTCCAGCTACAGGCTGGAGGTAGAACTGGTGCAGGAAGAGCAACCTTCACATCACTGTGAAGAAGACGAAGTAGATGATTGTGGATTTCAGAAGGAGCAACTCCCCTCCCCGAATATAGTAGGATCTGCAGTAGAAGTGATCTCCAGTTACAAGTACTAGAATCTGCACCTGAATGACAACCTCAGCTGGGACAACAACATTTCCAGCCTGATCAAAGAAGTAGAGTTGCATTTGGGCCTAATAAATCCGACCCAGACCGGACCAAGCCTGTTTTTTTTTTCCCGAGCCCCACCCGAACCCAATGGACCAACGATAATTAGAACCTGAGAAAAACCCAACTTTTAAAATTGATTTATATTAAGCTTTTACTGCTTTTGCAAGCAAATCAGTTTGACATGATAGTTTTAAAAATGTAAAGAAAAGAAGATAAGATTTATTTTTATTAACAAGTCACCAAATGGATATTAACATACAAAACATATACATGTAGCCTAAAAAAAAATCAACTCTAAAGATAGGCTATTATACAGATGAACAAAAATATTTTTAGAGCGAAATTATTAGGAAAAATATTGAACAAGGCTATTTTAATTTAGACCTAAAAGAACGTTGTGTAAAATTAAGCTGAGTCACGCTGTCACTGATGACAGAGCGATTTAACCTACACCCACACTACACCACAGAATAAAACTGGTGTGTGCATGAAAAATAAATTGAAAAGGCCTGCATTCTACTACAGTGCTTATACTAATACTTTAATAAACAAAATATGTATAACAAATAACAGACACCGGGTAAAGATGGATGGATGGATGATGGATGGATGGATGGAGGGACGATGGATGGATGGAAGGCTGAAAGAATAACAGTAGCCGGAAACTAATATTGCACAATTTTGAATTGCAACAATAAAGGGACGGGAGTGATCAAGAATAAAAATTATCAAAATATATATTAATAAGAATTGCACAAACAAGAACAAAATAAAAAGCACACATATACAGCTGGCTCAGTTTGCACAGGGTCGTCATGCAGCCACAGCCTCGTTTCTTTGGCTATGAATCTGCGAAGTAAAGCTAGAACAAGACCCCGAGTCGCCTAAATATAAAATTATAAATATATTAAAAAAGCTGTCTAGAAGTTACTGTGTTACATGTTGTTATGTAAAAACCATATTGCGCTGTAGCAGATTTGAGAGCAGTCCGCCGCTGTGAGAGCAGGGTGCAGACCTGAGCGTGCACCTGACACATTTCAGCAGGTGTCATCATTTTTAATTGAGTTAAAATTAGGCCACAGGAAAAGTTTAAGTCATGGATTATGATTCTGCGCTCCAGTACTTCTGCACATCTGTGGTGCACAAATGCCTGCTGTTTAATCTGTGTGAGTGAGGACTGTGTTACTCCAGTTTCGTGTAGCAATAAGAAGGGGTGTGAGATGGAGGAAGAAGGGCAACACTTTCTCCACTCCCCTTCACTACATTTGTTAAATTTCTTTAGCTCTTGTTGAAGTGGGGCACCAGCTGGTCAGTTTACTGACCAACAACAACTTATTCACCCTTTAATAATCAGAATCAGTCACTGAAGTAGAATCTGTTAATTACAGGGAGTTTTATATCATAACACATGAATATTCATCTGAATGAAGAGACCAAAGTTGTCTTTGAAGTTTTATTACAAAAATAATCAAACTAAAACCAACAACAATAATAAACAAACAATAACAATGAATCAATCAAGGCTTAATTCTCTTATCTAAGGCAAAATTGACTCTTTGAGGAGGAATTATTTCAGTTTTATACGCGCATGAATTTAGACAAAGTTTGGCTGTTTTAATAAATAGTTTACTTTGGATTTTTGGTGGAAAGAAGTTGTTTAATCTGATCAGATAAAGTCATTAATCATCACTGCAAGCCAGGAAATGATTTACCAAGTTGCATCAGCTTAAAATAGCATAACCAGACCAAGGTATCATGTCACCAGGTTCTGCTCCTTACCAGGTCAGCGTTGAAGGCACCAGGTCACTTGTTTTTCTGGGGTTCTCTGGTGGATCAGACCAGACACACCATGAGGAAGACTCACTGGGGACTGCCCAACGTAGCTGACCCTCACTGTGACAGCTTCAGGGGTCTGAGGGCAACAGCTGATGAGAAGGTACACCATCCATCAGTACCTTCTGCACATTTGAACTTCAAGCCAAGAACGTGAGTCTTGCAGTGGAAAAAGGCTTCATCTTCTGCAGTTATTTACTTCTAACAATTGTAACTGAGCAACATTTTTATCTGCTCAGGAGTTGAACGAGTGGACCTTGGCGTGACCTCTCGGATGTTGTCCACAGACAAACCATCTTCCGGTTCGGAGCCGGAGATGATCTGCTCAGTCCGGGGGTCCAAGGCAAACTGCTTTTTACACAAAGGATCTTTGTGCTAAACAACAGCTCTGAGGATATTGTTTTGACTAACTAGGGAACATTTTGACTCCCCTCTGAAGAAAACAGCTTCAGCTCAAAGACTGCTCGTGACAGTTGTCTCTGAAGGAATAATCACTTTCTGTAAAACAGAGCAGAGAAATATGTTATCCACATTGTAATATTTTACATGATTTCATTATAATTCATTCATTCAGCCTTTATTTAGTCAGGTAAATCTTTTGAACCTCATGGGCTCATTTACGAAAGCGACCTGCTAAAACTAAAGAACAATAATGATTGAAAACAACAATCAAAATTATTCGTGTTCACACTTATTAATCAAAAAAACAAACTTCATTAATGATTTGTTTTTCTTTCTTAGAAACAGATGAAGAATAAGGTAAACATTTGTCAGACTGTAGCTGACTCTGTGTCCCTGACGAGAAATGTGTAGAAAAACATCAGACATTATTGAAGTCAGAGGTAATTATAGAGAACACAATTCATTGGTGAGTCTGAAAGATGAATATCGGTCGAGGGTCATGATTAGAGCAGTGCAGCTTCATGCTACATTCTCATTTCAAAGGCAAACAAGGTTGATAGTGGGACATTTGTCACCCTCCAGTTCTTTCAGTGGATGGTAAAATGTTTGTAGAAATGTGACTAAAAAGCCCAATGTGTCGGGGGAGACGTTGTACATGTGTGCCTGCTCCCCGCGAGCATCCATGCATCTTCTCATACAACTTGTTCTAGATGTCTTGCACTGACTTGAGGTACACAGTGCTGAATCTGGTCTCGCCCATCTGGAGTACAGTCTTTGAGAGCTGCACAGATAGACCAGATTGTTTTGTATATCGCACGAGCTTTGCTGCAATTGTCGCAACAATTCTGGAGCGCTTTCGGCAAGTGCGTCAGTGTCCAGAATCCAGATCTCAGACTTTGCACCGTGGTGGCTTTGAAGAGTGAGTTCTCCCATTTTTAGCCTTTCATACTTTTTTGCTCCATTATGTCACTTATTGTGTGCGGTCAAGTGCTAATCCTCAGATGTGGCTGGGTAGGGCCATGTGTAATTGTTCTGCAATGCGCCACCAGCGCTACTGTCTTTTAACAGTTTGATTAACTTCTGCACTCTATTTTATTTATTTCCATTCCTCATCAGTAAACTTACTTTCTCCTCCTCTAAATTAACACGTTATATTGTGCATTATTTCAATCAATCGATCACCTTTATTTTACCAGGTAGAGCCCATTGAGATCGAGATTTCTTTTACAAGGGTGACCTGGTCAAGTGGTCAGCAGCACACGTCACATGGTAATTGACAATTAGCATTTGCATTTATCACACAAAAAAAGAAGAAAATAAAGAAAACTACAATCACAATAAATAGATGTTGACAGTTCAAAACCAACAGAATAAGACATACTTGGTAAATGGTAAATGGAGCTTATACAGTATAGCGCTTTCCAGCCCCCTGTGAGGGACCCCAAAGCGCTTTACAATACCAACCATCCACCCATTCATACACACATTCATACACCGGTAGCGGCGGTACTTCTATAGACATTATATATATAACAAGCAGACAGACATTGGTTGAGTAGATACAGTTAAAAAATCAACAATGACATGTATGTTGGATCAGTAATGGTTAGAAACATCTGCAATGGTCAAGTTTCTTGATGACGTTATCTAATACAGCTGACATGAAGGATCTAGGAGAGATGAGTGTTGATAGTTTCAGATCTGTCTGTAAGTTGTTCCAGGCTGAGGGGATGGCGAAGCTGAACGCTCTTTTTCCTAGTTCAGTTCTGACTATTTGTTTTCCCTCTTGGGTTTCAATTTGAAGTGGGTTCTCTGGTTGCTGCTTTCTGTTGGATAAAACCATGATCTTGCTTTTGTCTGCATTTAGGACCAGTCTAAGTTTTTGCAGACGTGACTGAATAATATTAAAAGCATCCTGAAGAGAGGTGAAATCTTGGCTGAGGGAGGATGAACAGCAATAGATGATGGTGTCATCTGTGTAATAATGGTGGGAGGCATTTGACAGATCACTGCAAAATCGTTGATGTATAGGGAGAAAAGAATGGGACCCAAGACAGAACCCTGTGGCACCCCTTTCACTACATCTAAGAAGGTAGAGGAGGATCCGGCTATGAACAGACTGCGTTCTGTCAGTTAGGTAGTTGGTGAACCAGGAGACTGCAAGTTTTGATAGACCAGAGTGTTCCAGGATGTTTGTCAATAGTCTGTGATCAACTGTATCAAATGCCTTGGACAGGTCTATAAATAGGGCAACACAGTATTGTTTGCAGTCCAGGCCATGTATGATATAATTTAATACTTTGAGAACTGTACTTTGAGAATTGGTGCTGTGCTGTTTTCTGAATCCTGACTGGAATTGTGACAAATTGTTTATTTAGTTTGATTGCTGCTGTATGATTCATAAAACCGCATCAAAGCCTGAGACCGGCTCGGCCCACCCATTAACTACATTATAACGGCCCCGCCCTAATTCGGGTCGGGCCGGGTTTCAGGTTCAGGTTAGAAATGACAGCTCTACAAGGAAGCTCATCAGAGACTCTACTTCCTCAGGCGGCTGAGACGAGCTTGTTTGTGAAGCTCAGTTCTCACCTCCTTCTACATGTGTGCAGTGGAGAACATCCTGTGCTCCAGCATCAACATGTGGCATGGAGGCTGCACAGCTGCAGAAAGAAAAGCTTTGCAGAGAGTGGTGAAGGCTGCACAGAAGTCTGTTGGGTCAGTCTCCTCACCATCACATACACCTACACCTCCATATGTAGGAAGTAGAGTCCAAATCGACTAGTTGACTAATAAATTCTAGGACATCTCACACGTTTTGAAATATCATGTCAACTAGTCGCAGTCACCACCACCCCTCTCACTGTTTTTAGTATATATATATATATATATTTTTTTTTTAAAGTGGGGCGGGCAGTGGTTAGAGCTGTCATTTCTAACCTGGGCCTGCGTCCGGCCCAAGCCAAAATAATGTGCTGGATGGGTGGGCTGTGTNTTTTTAGTATATATATATATATATTTTATTTTTTTTTTGAAAGTGGGGCGGGCAGTGGTTAGAGCTGTCATTTCTAACCTGGGCCTGCGTCCGGCCCAAGCCAAAATAATGTGCTGGATGGGTGGGCTGTGTTGGTGTCAGGCTTTTATTTGCGTCAGTGGACGTGAGTAGCTGACGATCCAATTTGGATCACCAACTTGCTTGTGGCCATTTGATTGTGCGCTGACGGGCCGGTTAAAAGAGGTACAGAAACGTCCAGATGGATCACTGCCAGCGAACCACCTGCAGCTTAACTGGACCCAGCCGCTGTGTTAGCGGACGTGCATGGCCGATGACCGTTAATAACTATAATATTATAATGAGGTAGATTCCAACACCGCCCACCCTGCTGTTTTTAGTTTTATTTGGTGGATTAATTAAAATAAAACTAAAAACAGCTGTTTTTCACTTATGTGCCCGCTGTTTTTCGTTTTATTTTCATGTGCCAGATGTTTCTTTCACTTTTGCAGCTTAATAGTAGTTTTGGTTTTCCTGTGACTTATTTGCAGTATGATGAAAGGTAGGAGCATGAATGTACACTCCAGACGTAATTACTCTTTTTTCGTAAATAATGACTTTTTTTTTGTAAATATGATGTGTCTTGAGTGTGGCCAGACAGCATCGGATGGTTGTGTGTAGAATGACTGTTGTTGTGAAGATGAGAAAAAGAGTGAAATCAGAGAAGAAGACCAAATGGTGGAAGCTAAAGAAGGAAGAATGTTGTGAGAAATTCAGAGACGAGCTGTTAAAGGCTCTGGGTGGTAAGAAAGAGCTTCCAAGTGACTGGACTACTACAGCAACAGTAATTAGAGAGACAGGTAGGAAGGTACTTGGTGTGTCATCTGGACAGAGAATGGATGATAAGGAAACCTGGTGGTGGAATAGTGAAGTGCAGGACGCCATTCAAAGAAAGAGATTAGCCAAGAAGAAATATGACAGTGAGAGGACTGAAGAGAGGAGACAGGAATATAAGGAGATGGGACATAGAGCAAAGAGGGAAGTAGCTAAGGCAAAGCAGAGGGCGTACAATGAGTTGTATGGGAGACTGGACACTAAAGAGGGCGAGAAGGACTTGTACCGATTGGCAAGACAGAGGGATCAGGCTGGAAAGGATGTGCAGCAGGTTAGGCTTATTAAAGATGGGAATGTCCTAACAAGTGAGGAGAGTGTGACAGGAAGATGGAAGGAGTACTTTGAGGAGCTAATGAATGAAGAGAATGAAAGAGAAAGAAGAGTAGAAGTCATAGAATCTGTGGACCAGGAAGTGGGAAAGATTAGTGAGGGTGAAGTCCGGAAAGCTCTGAAAAGAATGAAGAAGGGGAAGGCAGTAGGACCTGATGACAGGTTTGGAAATGTCTTGGAGAGATGGCAGTGAGGTTTTTGACTCAAATATTTAATGGAATATTTGAGGGTGAGAAAATGCCTGAAGAATGGAGAAGAAGTGTGCTGGTTCCCATTTTTAAGAACAAGGGTGATGTACAGAGTTGTAGCAACTACAGGGGAATTAAGTTGATGAGCCACACGATGAAGATCTGGGAGAGAGTTGTGGAAGCAAGACTTAGACAAGAGGTGACTATCTGTGAGCAGCAGTATGGTTTCATGCCAAGAAAGAGCACCACAGATGCCATCTTTGCTTTGAGGATGTTGATAGAGAAGTACAGAGAGGGTCAGAAAGAACTCCATTGTGTGTTTGTGGATTTAGAAAAAGCATATGACAGGGTACCAAGAGAAGAGGTGTGGTATTGCATGAGGAAATCTGGAGTGGCAGATAAGTATGTTAGACTGGTACAGGACATGTATGAGGACAGCAGGACATGTATGAGACAGCAGGACAGTGGTGAGATGTGCTGTAGGAGTGACAGATAGCTTCAAGGTGGAGGTGGGATTGCATCAAGGATCGGCTCTGAGCCCCTTCTTGTTTGCTCTGGTGATGGACCGACTAACAGATGAGGTCAGGCAGGAATCCCCATGGACTATGATGTTTGCAGATGACATTGTGATCTGTGGTGAGAACAGGGAACAGGTGGAAGAGAACTTGGAGAGGTGGAGGTATGCACTTGAAAGAAGAGGAATGAAAGTCAGCCGTAGTAAGACAGAGTACATGTGTGTGAATGAGAGGGAGGCCAGTGGAACAGTGAGGCTACAAGGAGCAGAGGTCACAAAGGTGCAGGACTTCAAGTACTTGGGGTCCACTGTCCAGGAAAATGGGAAATGTGGTAAAGAGGTGAAAAAGAGAGTCCAGGCAGGATGGAGTGGATGGAGAAAAGTTTCAGGAGTGATTTGTGACAAAAAGGTGTCAGCAAAGGTCAAAGGAAAAGTTTACAAGACAGTGGTGAGACCAGCTATGTTGTATGGTCTGGAGACAGTGTCATTGACAAAAAGACAGGAGAAAGAACTGGAAGTAGCAGAAATGAAGATGCTGAGGTTCTCCTTAGGAGTGACAAGGATGGATAAGATCAGGAATGAGATCATCAGAGGTACAGCACATGTTGAACAACTGGGAGATAAAGTTAGGGAGGCCAGACTGAGATGGTTTGGACATGTCCAGAGGAGGGACAGTGGGTATATTGGTAGAAGGATGTTAGAAATGCAGCTGCCAGGAAAAAGACAAAGAGGAAGGCCAAAGAGGAGATATATGGATGCAGTTAGAGAGGACATGAAGGTAGTTGGAGTGAGGACAGAGGATGCAGAGGACAGAGTGAGGTGGAGGAGGATGACTCGCTGTGGCGACCCCTGAAAAGGGAAAAGCTGAAAGAAGAAGAAGAAGATGTGTCTTGAGTTCCTATGACGTCAGCAGCAACTAGTTGACTCGACTTTTATCATGTTGAAGTCGACTTCAAAAATATGTATTTGTGCAACCCCTTTATGAGGGCCCCCTGCATCATGGACGCCACTCACCCAGCACACACACTTTTTGCCCCGCTCCCCTCAGGCAGAAGGTTGCAAAGTATCAAGTGTAGAACCAGTAGACTGAGGAACAGCTTCTACCCTGAATCTGTTAAATTCATGAATCCAAAATGAATGTTTTTGTTTTTTGAATGTTTTGTTTTTTGAATGTTATGTTGCTTTTTGTTGTTGAATGTTTTTTGAAAGTTATGTTTTTTTGTGTGTTTTTAAAAAAAAAATTATTTATGTTTTATGTTTCTATATTTTATGCACCGTTATGCCGAAGCAAATTCCTAGTCTGTGAATCCTGTTCATTGACAATGGCAATAATAAAGTGAATCTGAATCTGAAAATCAGGATTATCACTGTGAGAAAAAAAGAATAATCACTGTAATGCCACTTTAATTGTTGATAAGTGACTTGTCTGTGCTGCTGACTGTGCATGCTGCTGATTTCTTTCCTTTAAGCTGCTGTGTTACCCACCTGCTTACTACAGACTCCTGTTTGGGCTGCTGTTTAATATACCATATTATTTTACATTATTAGTGTTTATCAAATATTTTAGTGTACTGTATATCGTAGATCAGTGATTCCCAAACTATTTTCCTAAAAGACTCCGCTTCTTACTTCCTAGCCAATCTGAGACCCTCCAATCCCTCGCTAGTCCCCTCTCCCAAAAGACTCAGATTAATCTTTTCATCAAGGTGATAAAATAATAAAGTAAATATTATAATTAATATTATAAGTAATACTAGTTATAGAATAAAGTAAATAACTGGTTTGTTCCACTTTGGAGTAAGCTGTTGGGGTAAGAATCATTTTGGGTTGTGTGTTTCCTTGAATGATGAAGTCTTCTGGATGGAAGGTGAATCGTTTCAGCACAAAAAAAAAAAAAAAGAAGAAGAACAAAATGTCCAGATGACCTGACTGAAAATAAATCTGGATTATTGAGCATTGATTTTGTTAATAAAGTAAATAGTTACAAACGTCACCATCACCAATAGTAATACGTAACAATGTCTGTTCTAAACCAGGAAAAATGTTCTTATGTTGTCAGAAAAATGACTCACAGAGTGTGTAGTCACAGAGTGTGTAGTCACAGAGAGGAGTGTGTAGTCACAGAGTGTGTAGTCACAGAGTGTGTAGTCACAGAGTGTGTAGTCACAGAGAGGAGTGTGTAGTCACAGAGAGGAGTGTGTAGTCACAGAGAGGAGTGTGTAGTCACAGAGAGAAGTGTGTAGTCACAGGCATGAGTGTGTAGAGGGAGGAGTGTGTAGTCTTATTCTCAATCAGTTCATCTGGACAGGACTGGTTGGTCCACATAAGTTGCTTACTTGGTGGGTTAACTTCAGTGTGCTTTGGACTACTCTGACTGAGGAAGCCCTCTGGAGTGAGGGTGAAACGTTTCTGCTAAAAAGAAACTGTCCAGATGAACTGATT
>JBBPBX010010807.1:5793-57161 GCA_038048925.1 Garcialebias charrua | reverse complement strand
GTTGAGCAGCATTGCAGTTTTTAATGTGATTTCTTGACTAGCGTGACTTTTGAGGTGTTGTAGTATAATACATGCGGGTGTACGGTACTCCTGCACAAGATATGCAAAAACAATGCAATAACTATAACTGTGTATAAAGTTCCCGGAGAAGTTATATACATATAAAAGTATTAAAGGAGATTTAAAGTCATGAAGATGTTTCATTTTCCTGTTTCTTACCTTTTTTTTAAGTGGACTCAGCGGTTCAACAGTAAAACCCGACACATCCTTGAAATCAGGTACGTCACAGAGCAGTTTAGTGAAGATGTAATTATTGGGATGTGACCTGAAAGTGGCATTTTATTTTTCGATTTACACGAGTAGAGGCAGAGCAAGAACGACATTCAATAGTTTCTTGTCTGTTCCAAAACTTTTCACATTCTTTTATCTTGTTTTGTTCCTGTTTTTTATTTAATGGTTTATCTCCTTGGGACCTAGCATCAGTATTAAACGCAGCTCACGTGCTGGTTATAGGCGCACCTGTATTTGTTCTTGTTTCGTTCTGATCAGGTTAAGTGTTCACATTTTTACAGTGTAGCCTTTTTCCATTTAGTGTTACGAGCACTGTTTTGCATCGAGATTTCTTCTCTTCGTACGTTTTTGACGTTTTACGGCAGCAGGGAGATATTTAGAAGAGGGTTTTGCATATCTTGTGTCTTATGGGCTCCTATTTATTTCCTAGCCTTGAACCCTGAGAAAGATGGATATGAATGAATTAGGTAATAGACTTTGTCACTTTGTCTTTAACGCTGTCCTCAGCTTGCAAGAGGATGATCTGATAATGGAAGTTTAATCCTGAAACTTGTGTATTTATCCCTCCAGCCAGTAAAACTTTGTTTGATCAGTACTTATTGACGGATGAGCGTGTGGTTCGTTTATGTTTTGTGTGCTTGTTAAGCGGCAGGCACCAAATTAAAGCTGCGTAGCTGTTCCACTGGAAATCCATGCCTTACACCTGTATTTGACAAGTCCGTCCCATGTGTCTTTGTGTGCATCTGTTGTAGCATCGCGTCCGACCAGTAAGCTGCACCTGCATTCATCCCCACCTGCGCAAACTCAACTAAAGTCGCTCCCTCTGCAGCCAAAACTGCAGCTTAAACTGAAGTAATCTCAAATGAGAGTAGATTGATTTTATTTATGGGATGGATGACAATCTATTTAGTGGATAATAATGGGAAGAACAGCTGTTGGATGAAGAATGTCTTTCTTTTTATCATGTCAGGGTGGATTAAGTTCTAACATGGTCAAGTATATATTCAAGTAACATTTCACATGCATGGGTTGCTCTCTTTAGTGATACTTATATAACTGATTATATCTTTTGTCTCACCTCTAGCTGATGATTGTATATTTTTATAAACTATATGAATATATCAAAAATGTATACAAATATAGAATATTTAATCCCCAGAATTTTAGGATGAGGAAAAAAAACAGAGGACCTATGGGAATGTGGATTTATTGGATGTGTGTTTTAAGACCTGCTGACAAGAGTATGAAGTCCCACTTCTGTAATTTAACCAAAAGCTGAATTAATGTCAATCTTTTTTTGCCGGAGACAAAGCATTGTGTTAACACATAGAAACTACACATTTTAGCATCATTTGGAATACAGGTAGTCCTGGATTTACGACCTAGATCCGTGCCTACGCGGCGGCGTAAACCAATTTTCGACGTAAGTCGGAATATACGTACATACTGCACCATATACATGTACAGTACTGTATTACCAAATACTTAGCCTATCCTAACACAGTACCCTACATAATTATAAAAATACACATACGTTTGGGAGCCATAATAAAAGGAAAAAAGAGTTTATGGCCTACTAGGATGCTGGTGATGCCGTTCTCGGTCCATCCGCTGTACCTGTATTCCGTTTACGATGTAAAACCGCATTCAAAGTACAGTACAGTATTCCTCCGCTGTTGCACCGTGTAAAGTATAATATTTTCCGCTGCTGCTTTACATTTACGACGTAAAACCGGTCCATCTGCCGTATTCTGCAATCCATTTACGACGTAAAACCGCGTTCACAGTACTACAGTGCAGTGTATTCCTCCACCGCTACGTTTACGACGTTAAACTGGCCCATCCGTCGTATTCCGCATTCCGTTTATGACATAAAACCGCGTTCACAGTACTACAGTGCAGTGTATTCCTCCACCGCTACGTTTACGACGTTAAACTGGCCCATCCGTCGTATTCCGCATTCCGTTTACGACGTAAAACTGCGTAACTTTATTTTTATTTTTAAGGGGGATGTGTCGTAACCACGAAATGTCGTAACTCGAGACCGTCGTATCCCGAGGACTACCTGTAGTTTCAGCCTTTAGACTGCATGCAAACATGCAGTTGGCTAGTTTTCATCAGCACAACCCACTTACTCGTCTCTGCTGCTCAACTTTCAAACGCAGTTAACGAATGTGTCCCTGTTTAAGTGGAAATAAACATGCTTTTATACTATAAATGATCTGAAACCAAAAAAGCATAGATACAATAAAGAAATAATGAACCAATCTCAAATCTTCCTGCTTCTTGTGCTACGCTAATTGCAGTGAAATCTGACCAAAAGGTGCCCCTTGTTTAGCTTTTTAAATAGGATTCAGAAAGTCATTCTGCAAGACTAATTTCAATTGAAATCTACTTTAAGCGCCAGACATGGTTTTGCTTGTTTCTGTTTTGTGAAGATGTCTTAATTATGTCGGCGTACCAGCGGCCTGACAAATGGGCTCCGGTCATACTGTAGCACTGCGCCTCTCTCTGGAAGTAATCCTACATCAACAAAATACATTATCTTAACTAAAAGCCAAAAAGAAAGAAAGAGAAAAACACTTCTATAGTACTAGATTTTTGTCGGTTTTGAATGATTAAATTTGTGTAGCTTCTATGTTTTTCTTCCAAGAGTGAACTTGGAGGATTTGAACCACATCTGTGAATAGAAATTCAATTCATCTGCATTTTTTGCAGACTAGGAAGCAAAAAAAAAAAAGTACAGTAGTTGAGTCTATGGCCAGTTTCTTTTTGAATGACTGAGGTTGGATGTTACATTTTTTTTGGACATTAAGAGCTCCAAACAGGCGCGGCTGTTTTTGTGCATTAAAAGGAATTTTGTGTTTTTACGTCTTTATGCAAAATCATGTTGGATTTTTCCTGGAAATGAGCTTTTAGCAGAACTTCTTGTGGCAAAAATGGACCTTAGGAGTAACTAACGGATAGGATTCTAGCTTTAATGATTAGGGAGAATAAATCTGCTTTACCGTATTATTCGGACTATAAGGCGCACCGGATTATAAGGCGCATTAAGCAAAACTAAAACATTTAGACAGATTCTTGAGTGCCGTGTACCACATAAAATCGGTTCGAGGTCAGTAAGCACAACCAAAATTGATACACAAGGCGCATCGGATTATAAAGATTATTGATTTTTGAGAAAATTAAAGGAAGTGCACCATATAGTTCGAAAAATACGGTACATTAGTTCCGTTTGAACCATTTATCCGCCTAAAAATGTGTTATACAAACACAAGAACCACTTAAAAGTGTGGCAGTTGTGCGTTTGCCATGTACTACTTTGCCATTTTAGAAAGGCTGGAGAGCATTTTCCCTCAGATCTTTTCATTGTTGCTAAAGAAGCGCTTTATATTTTCTTGTAAATCAATGTTGGTCACGTTTAATCCTGACACAAATATTTGAAGATTACTATTTTGAGTATAGATTTTATTATCTTTTCTAGATAAAGGTAGATTAGCTGGCTGACAAAGAAATCTAATTGAAACTCTGATTCTCTTTTGTTTTTCAAAGAGAAACACTTGTGTTTTTCTGTTGTACAGATGTTATCATCCTAATGATAAGGGCTTTCAGGAAGAGAACAGAAGGTAAATGGTGGACTATATTATTAAATATATGAACATAAAGCAAGTAGTTTATTTTAGATATGAAGCAATGGAAATATATCTAAATTATAACACGGTGAAGGGCAGTTTTGTACATGATGCTGCAGTCTGACGGAGAATTATGAGGTTATTAGATTATTTATATGGAAGAAATGTGCCCGGATCAGGTTTTTCGATGTTGTGAGCTGCCATTTTCTCTGTTTGACGAAGAGTACAGATATTTTTCTGGTTTTATCATCAACACGACACTTTTGAAGTTGAGGAATGATCCCTGATGAGTTTGCTTTTGTTTGCTGCACGACAAAGGCAGACGTGCATTTTATTCTGCAGTTGAGTCCGGATTAGGATGATATTCGGAAGGTTTGAGAGCATAATCTGCATAAAACTGAAATGATGCATTCTACTTGCATTTAAAATGTTTGATTAAAGTGTGCATTAAGCAGCTGTGTTATATAGTTTTTGATGGGAAGCTCACCCGGAACAGCATCTTCACTGAGCATATGATCTGTGAGGAGCTCTTCCTTTTTACCGGATGGAAGATGTTTGCTTTCCCAGTTAGAACCAACATGTGGATTGGTGACTCACTCATTGTGTAGCAGCACAGACATCAGCACCTTTATATGAATACTTTGAAGGCTTCATGTTTTGCCCTTGTTCAATACGATTATGCAAAAACTACATTAAGCCCCAAATCAGATCCGACACAAAAATATATATTTTTCTTTAAGAGGAATTCCCCATCTAAAGTCTCTTTGATGACTATTCATGTCAAGTGTTTCTAACAGGAACTCTCTGTGGGAACTAATTTAGAAAATTAGACTCCGGAGATGTGGCGGCAGCTTTGCAATGCAGCACAGGTTCTCGTCTTCAACAACTCGTCCTCATGAGAACCATGAATGTTTCTGCTTGCATCTGCCTCCCCTCTCCAATTTCACACACAAGAGCTAGTTCACGTCGCACCATGAATGATAATTATCTCTACAAAGTCATTTCTTGAATGTAGGACACAGCGATGCTCTTACTGAGGCCTGTAAAGGTTGTTTTTTCTCCCCTTATTGTTTTTGCCGCATTGATTTCTGCCAAACTAGACATCAAAAATGTCCCTTTTTAGAGCACAAATAAGTGCAAATTAATTTGTCTTGTGCGTCTGTGTGAGCAAATGCAGCTTTAAAGCACGACAGCGTCATCACGTCTTGTGTTCAGCAGCAGCTCCATATTTAGAAGTGATTAATGAAACGGTTTTTTTCTTCCTTTATTGCCGGAGTGGATGACAGAGCTGTGTGATTCTCTGTAGTGTCTTATTGTATTTGGCTACTACTCATGCAAAGTGTTAAAAGGGCCATTATTAACATGACTGAGCAGTTTTTTTTTTGTTCCTTAAAATTTAATAATCTTATGTTTTGGTGGGAGGTGTTCACAGAGACCAATTTGTTGTAATATTAATGGCGCTACTGTTAAATGTAATATTTAATAACAGCACTAATTATGGTCTAAATAATGAATTAGAGTGTTATTGTGTTTAGCTCTGGAGGCAGGTGGCCATTTTTATTTTTATTTTATATTAAACATAAGCCACTCCCCCTCTACTACAGGGGGGATTTAATTGGTTCTAAGGTTGCTAAGCAACACTGGCCCATCACTTGTTTCCTCAGTTATTCTGTTTGGTAAGAACTGCATGATCTCTCAGTTGACACGCCCTTCTTTTCTTTTCTTTTTCCCCCCTTTGTTTTATTGCATTTCATTTTAGATATTAGAAAGGGAAAGAATACAAATGAAATAAATCAGAATATTAATTCAATCACTTTTTCTACTACTATTTTCCATAAAAAGTGAAATAAAAAATGCAAAAAAAAAGTTAATTTGTAAATAAGTTATGTACAGTTTGTATCTGTAACTTGTCAGTCTGTCATTGGTGACAGAGTCTGTCTTGCTTATAACGCACGCTACCAGTAAATAAATAAAAAAGGAAAAAGTATATTTAGACTGTATGGTCCCTTGAAAGCAAGTTTTAAATTAATATCTGATGTATATTCCTGTAACATTGCATTTTTATCTGAGGAATGATGTTATTAAAAAATTGCAAATAAATTGCATTTCCTACAATTGTATTTTCACTGTGTTCCAGCGCCTCACACACACCTGTCACAGGTAGGTATTACTGAGCCTTGCAGGCTGGTGGATCAAATGTTTACTTCAGAAGTCTGGTGTATTGAAAATGTACTCAATAAATATTTTTTACAGTGCATTGATAACAAATTAAATGTGTCAACATTAAAATAAGAATTTCTATATAAAAGTACTTTAAAAATGATTGATCAAAACATTACTGGAGTTCCTGTTTAAGTATAGTTTTGACACTGGTAAAAATACTTCTTTCAGAGTTACGCTCTTCAGGATCACCACAGCGAGTCATCCTCCTCCACCTCACTCCAACTACCTCCATGTCCTCTCTGCATCTATATCTCTTCTCTGTGTCTTTTTCCTGGCAGCTGCATTTCTAACATCCTTCTACCAATATACCCACTGTCCCTCCTCTGGACATGTCCAAACCATCTCAGTCTGGCCTCCCTAACTTTATCTCCCAGTTGTTCAACATGTGCTGTACCTCTGATGATCTCATTCCTGATCTTATCCATCCTTGTCACTCCTAAGGAGAACCTCAGCATCTTCATTTCTGCTACTTCCAGTTCTTTCTCCTGTCTTTTTGTCAATGACACTGTCTCCAGACCATACAACATAGCTGGTCTCACCACTGTCTTGTAAACTTTTCCTTTGACCTTTGCTGACACCTTTTTGTCACAAATCACTCCTGAAACTTTTCTCCATCCGCTCCATCCTGCCTGGACTCTCTTTTTCACCTCTTTACCACATTCCCCATTTTCCTGGACAGTGGACCCCAAGTACTTGAAGTCCTGCACCTTTGTGACCTCTGCTCCTTGTAGCCTCACTGTTCCACTGGCCTCCCTCTCATTCACACACATGTACTCTGTCTTACTACGGCTGACTTTCATTCCTCTTCTTTCAAGTGCATACCTCCACCTCTCCAAGTTCTCTTCCACCTGTTCCCTGTTCTCACCACAGATCACAATGTCATCTGCAAACATCATAGTCCATGGGGATTCCTGCCTGACCTCATCTGTTAGTCGGTCCATCACCAGAGCAAACAAGAAGGGGCTCAGAGCCGATCCTTGATGCAATCCCACCTCCACCTTGAAGCTATCTGTCACTCCTACAGCACATCTCACCACTGTCCTGCTGTCCTCATACATGTCCTGTACCAGTCTAACATACTTTTCTGCCACTCCAGATTTCCTCATGCAATACCACACCTCCTCTCTTGGCACCCTGTCATATGCTTTTTCTAAATCCACAAACACACAATGGAGTTCTTTCTGACCCTCTCTGTACTTCTCTATCAACATCCTCAAAGCAATGGCATCTGTGGTGCTCTTTCTTGGCATGAAACCATACTGCTGCTCACAGATAGTCATCTCTTCTAAGTCTTGCTTCCACAACTCTCTCCCAGATCTTCATTGTGTGGCTCATCAACTTAATTCCCCTGTAGTTGCTACAACTCTGTACATCACCCTTGTTCTTAAAAATGGGCACCAGCACACTTCTTCTCCATTCTTCAGGCATTTTCTCACCCTCAAATATGCCATTGAATATTTGAGTCAAAAACCTCACTGCCATCTCTCCAAGACATTTCCAAACCTTCACTGGATCAGGTCACTGCCTTCCCCTTCTTCATTATTTTCAGAGATTTCTGAACTTCACCCTCACTAATCTTTCCCACTTCCTAGTGAACAGTTTCTATGACCTCTACTCTTAATCCTCGAAGTAATCCTTCCATCTTCCCATTACTCTCCTCCCTTGTTAGGACATTACCATTCCTATCTTTAATAAATATAACCTGCTGCACATCCTTTCCAGCCTGATCCCACTGTCTCGCCAATTGGTACAAGTCCTTCTCAACCTCTTTAGCGTCCAGCCTCCCATACAACTCATCATACACCTTCTGCTTTGCCTTAGCTACCTCCCTCTTTGCTCTACATTGCATCTCCTTACAGTCGACATTTAGTGGACTTTAACCCGAAAAGATCAACATGACTAGTTTTTAAAGTTCAATTCATTTCATGGCAGAAGGCTAATTACAGCACTTCACAGAAAAGTTAAAGATATGGGGTTGCAGGCAACAAAGGACAGAAATCAGCAACTGTGACTGTCTGCTTCAACCAGCAGGGGGCGACATTTAATATTTTACATATTTTGTTGTTTGTTGCACAAGATTTTAACCCAAAAATACTCATATCCTACAACAGTTTCACACTCCTGGCTCAAATTAAGTGACTCAGTCACCATTTTAACACTCGGAACAACTTCAATCCTAAGAGAAATTAAAGAATAACTTTCATTTTGCTATGCGAGGTTACTGCAAAGAAAACATAGGATACGTTATTGGGAAAAAAATCACTCAAATTTACCGAGAATAAGCATAAAAAGAAGAAATTATGGTTTATGAGTTGTCATATGTCTTTTCATATTTCCAATCTGGGAGAATTCTTTGTCACAATTAGAACACTTGAAAGGTTTCACCCCGTTGTGGCTAAGCGCGTGTCTCTTCAGACAGTTCAGAGTGATGAAGCGTTTGGGGCACTCTGTGCAGAGATATGGACGATCTCCTGTGTGTGAACGTATGTGCACAGTTAGGTGGCTCTTGCAGGAGAAACCCTTCCCGCAGTGGATGCAGGTGTAAGGCAGCTCGCCCGTGTGAGTCCGATCGTGCAGCCGCAGTTCCGCAAAGGTCAAAAACGCCTTCCCGCAGGTGGTGCAAAGGTAATTCTTTTCCCCGCTGTGCATCTGCATGTGTCTTACAAAGCCATTTTTGCTCAAGCTTTTTTGACAGATCTTGCAAACGGTGAAGGGACCGTCGTGCACACATTTGTGCAGCTTGAGACCACTACTGGAGAGGAATCCCTTGTTGCACTGGTTGCAAATGAATGTTCGTCCTTTTTTGTGAATCCTCCGGTGATAATAAAAGCCAGACGTGCTTGTGAATCCCCTCTCGCACTCAGTGCAGTAGTGGCGAAGGCTGTGCAGCTTCACATGAGTCTTCATCTGATTGGGATATTCAAAGACTTTCTTGCACGTGGGACATTTAATTTCTTCTTCCGTATAGTTTTTGCTCACAGGTCGCACACTCAGAAACCTTTTATCGACCCCGGTTGGCTCTTTCCTTTTTCTGCGGCTCTTCTTTTTGGAGCCGTCCTCCTTCTGCTCCTTTTCCAACTGTTTTTCAATGCTGCCTTTTTGTTTGCCTCTCCTCTGCTTGTTTACGCTGAGCTTTTGTTTCTTACGTTTAGTCTTTAAGCCTTGGCTTTTTTGCAAAGAACTGCTTTTCAATTTGCTCACTGATTTCTTTTTCTGAACGAGAGCGGCTTTCTGGTGCTCACGGATCATTCTCGGTTCAGGCGGTGTGTCTGGAACCTTGGAGGAGATGAACAAGCTGGATAAATTGCCTAAAAACAGGAGGGGAAAAAAAAAAAATTCAAGACTGGCTTAGCAAAGAAATTTGAAAATAATTTTGTTCTGCAACAAACCTGATTTACTTTTTGGCATCCACTCATCTGAGTCGTCCGTGTCAGCGATGCACTGATTTGAATCTTCCAAATCCTCCAATGCCAGCGGCAGCGACCCTTCATCGCTGTCATATTTATCACAATGAGCCTCAATGAACACTTCAGCTGGATTAGAGAAGGCCAGTGTGGACAAAATTGTATCCTCGTCATTGCTTGGACAAGCTGTAATAAAAGAACATCTTATAACAAACAAATAATGAAACAATGTTTTTCTTCTTGGTGAAAAATGAGGGAAGACATCGCTGTTCTTACCTGAACTGAGGGTCCCCAACTCTCTGTGATGAACCAGCAGCGTCTTCAGAGCAGATGGTTCAGATAAATCATGTTTAAACTCTTCTGACGCAGATGTTTCAGAGAGCCAAACTGTTGTCTGTAAAACCATGACTAAGTATGTGAAGCTCACTTAAAAGGCCTCTTAGCAAAAGTACAAATTTTCCCTTACGACATTTTATATTATTCACCACAAAAATATTCCTGCAAGTCCTCACATGACACAACCACGCAAACTTAAATGGACTACCTGTTGCAGGTTTGGTGTGGGCATCAGCTCTTCCAGTCGAGACAGAAACAAAGACACAAGCTGCTGAATCCTTTTGTTGTAAACAGAACCGTAGTTCTCGGGAAAAACTTTCTAAACACATCCAAATGATCAGATTTTAGTTTTTGATTCAGGTTAACATCTTATTCTGTTTGCTACGGTTGGGGAATATTTAAAAATATGAGAATATACATGAGAAACTATATTAACACAACTCCACGTGCTCAATTGATGAAAAATAAATAAATCTTCTTGCTTTAAAGGTAAGTGAATTGTTCACATGCAGACTCACTTTGAAGAAGAGTTCCTTTTCCAAGGGAACATTTAAAATGTTCTGCACCAGGCTGGCAAAGTTGCTATAACAGGTTTTGAGAATATCCTCAGTTTCCTGCTAAGAATACATAAGTCCCATTAGTTATGTTGGGGTTTTTGGATGCGTTTGTGTGTGTTTGTGTGTTTTTTTAAGCACCACAATTTGACTGCAGGTGCTCAGCTCAACACAGCAGGCGTAGATTTGATCAAGGTGGCCTTGGATGTTCTTCAAGTTGGCAACGCCATCACCACGACACAGCTCAAGAACCAGCTGCAGCAGAGTAAAGATGGGAGAGCATCAAAACAAAATGTAACAGAGCAGACAGACACAAATGGAAGCATCTGAGAGGGAACATGCAACTAATGTGAACTGCGAGTAAGAATCTTTTTGAATAGTGTAATAAATAGCAGACAAATTTTAGAAATTCTTACAATCTATGATGTGAATAAGTACAGTATCAAACAGGAATCCTGATGTGTAAAGTTATATGCATTCCACTTTCTTTACCTAAATATTTTCATAATTTCTTTGAGTTTAATTCTTATTACTATTCATACTCTACAAGAAGGAGGTATGATTTACATAACCCCTTCTGTAGAACCATCCATCCATCCATCCATTTTCTTCCGCTTATCCGGGGTCGGGTCGCGGGGGTAGCAGCCTAAGTAGGGAGGCCCAGACTTCCCTCTCCCCAGCCACTTGGAGCAGCTCCTCTGGGGGAATCCCAAGGCGTTCCCAGGCCAGCCGAGAAACATAGTCCCTCCAGCGTGTCCTGGGTCTTCCTCTGGGTCTCCTCCCGGTGGGACATGCCCGGAACACCTCACCAGGGAGGCGTCCAGGAGGCATCCTAACCAGATGCCCGAGCCACCTCAACTGGCTCCTCTCGATGTGGAGAAGCAGCGGCTCTACTCCGAGTCCCTCCCGGATGACTGAGCTTCTCACCCTATCTCTAAGGGAGAGTCCAGCCACCCTGCGGAGAAAACTCATTTCAGCCGCTTGTATCCGAGATCTTGTTCTTTCGGTCATAACCCAAAGCTCATGACCATAGATGAGGGTGGGAACGTAGATCGATCGGTAAATTGAGAGCTTTGCCTTTTGACTCAGCTCTCTCTTCACCACGACAGACCGGTACAGCGCCCGCTTCACTGCGGACGCTGCACCTATCCGCCTATCGATCTCACGCTCCAGTTTTCCCTCATTCGTGAACAAGATCCCGAGATACTTAAACTCCTCCACTTGGGGCAGGACCTCCTCCCCGACCCGGAGAGGGCACGCTACCCTTTTCCGGCTCAAGACCATGGCCTCGGATTTGGAGGAACTGATCCTCATCCCGGCCGCATCACATTCAGCTGCAAACCGCTCCAGCGAAAGCTGTAGATCACGAGCTGATGAAGCCAATAGGACCACATCATCTGCAAAAAACAGAGAAGCGATTCTAAGGCCACCAAAACGGATCCTCTCAACACCTTGGCTGCGCCTAGAAATTCTGTCCATAAAAGTTATAAACAGAATCGGTGACAAAGGGCAACCTTGGCGGAGTCCAACTCTCACCGGAAACGAGCCTGACTTACTGCCGGCAATGCGGACCAAGCTCTGACACCGGTCGTACAGGGACCTAACAGCCCATATCAATGGGCCTGGTACCCCATACTCCCGGAGTACCCCACAGAACCCCCCGAGGGACGCGGTCGAATGCCTTTTCCAAGTCTACAAAGCACATGTAAACTGGTTGGGCAAACTCCCACGCACCCTCCAGGACCCTGTTGAGGGTGTAGAGCTGGTCTAGTGTTCCACGACCAGGACGAAAACCACACTGCTCCTCCTGAATCCGAGGTTCGACTATCCGACGGACCCTCCTCTCCAGAACCCCTGAATAGACCTTACCAGGGAGGCTTAAGAGTGTGATCCCTCTATAGTTGGAACACACCCTACGGTCCCCCTTTTTGAATAGGGGAACCACCACCCCAGTCTGCCAATCCAAGGGAACTGCCCCCGATGTCCACGCGATATTGCAGAGTCGCGTAAGCCAACACAACCCCACAACATCCAGAGCCCTAAGGAACTCAGGACGAATCTCATCCACCCCCGGAGCCTTGCCACCGCGGAGCTTTTTAACCACCTCGGCGACCTCAGCACCAGAGATTGGAGAGCCCGATCCAAAGTCCCCAGGCTCCGCTTCCTCAGTGGAAGACGTGCCAGTAGGATTGAGGAGGTCTTCGAAGTATTCCGCCCACCGACTCACAACATCCCGAGTTGAGGTCAACAGCACGCCATCCCCACCATAAATGGTGTTGGTCGCGTACCGCTTTCCCCCCCTGAGACGCCGGATGGTGGACCAGAATCGCCTCGAAGCCGTACGGAAGTCATTCTCCATGGCCTCTCCGAACTCCTCCCACGCCCGAGTTTTTGCCTCAGCAACCACCCGAGCCGCATGCCGCTTGGACTGCCGGTACCTATCTGCTGCTTCCGGGGTCCCACAGGCCAAAAAGGCCCAATAGGACTCCTTCTTCAGCTTGACAGCATCCCTCACCGCCGGTGTCCACCACCGGGTTCGAGGGTTGCCACCACGACAGGCACCAACAACCTTGCGGCCACAACTCCGATAAGCTGCCTCGACAATAGAGGCGCGAAACATGGCCCACTCGGGCTCAATGTCCCCCGCCTCCCTCGGAACGTGTTCAAAGCTCTCCCGGAGGTGGGAGTTAAAGCTCCGTCTTACGGGAGACTCTGCCAGACGTTCCCAGCAGACCCTCACAATACGTTTGGGTCTGCCAGGTCTGACCGGCATCCTCCCCCACCATCGGAGCCAACTCACCACCAGGTAGTGGTCAGTTGACAGCTCCGCCCCTCTCTTCACCCGAGTGTCCAGGACATGCGGCCGCAGATCAGATGAGACGACAACAAAGTCGATCATTGAACTACGACCTAGGGTGTCCTGGTGCCAAGAGCACATATGGACACCCTTATGCCTGAACATGGTGTTCGTTATGGACAATCCATGACGAGCACAGAAGTCCAACAACAGAACACCACTCGGGTTCAGATCAGGGGGGCCGTTCCTCCCAACCACACCCCTGTAGAACTGTAGAACCACTGTTGCTAAATTTTCATTCATGCATCAGGGTGTTGTGCTGTGGAACAGTTTAAAACAATTACCGTAAGTGAATCATGTACAACATTATCTGCATTTAAAAGAAAGTTTAAACAAACTTTATAGATTTTCTAACACATTCGTTTTTATTCATCATTTTAATATTTTTGACTATTTAAGTTTATTTAATATCAACTATTATCTTTTGCGTCTTTTATGTAATTGTGTGTGTTTAAAGTAAGATGTAAGTTTATGTATAAAGCTTTTATGATTTTCTTCTTTATTTTTGTAGAAGGGGGGGTGCACTTGTAAGCCCAATTAGGGTTTTTATGACCTCTCCTGCACATTTTTTTTTACTTTTCTTTTATGTGTATTGTTTCTTTTTGTGCAAACAAGAAAACAAACAAACATGAAGCACAAATATCCTCATGATTATTATCCATGGAAATGGTAAGATTTTTAGACTAATGAATCATCTCGTATAAACAGAAACAGATTGTTGCAAATATTAAATCGCAATCATAATAAAATACACAGTCGCAAATGCAGATATTATTTCCAGCACTGATTTTAAAAAAGCAGTATTAATGATTTTACAACAACTAATACAAACACTGAATAACCTTTATGACAGTTCAAATTTCTTGATTGTGACAAATCAAATGATGCCAGCCCATATCCAGAGTCAGAAATAAAATCTTGACATTGATTTGTGACATTTCCGTACCAAGAGGTGGAGGAAAACGTCCTGTTGGGTCACAATGAATGACATGCTGGACAGGGTCAGTGAATGCACCACGTGAGAATGAGCAGCCTCACCTTTGCTCTCAGGCCCAGCATGAGCTCTGCCTTCTGCCTGGGACTGAGAAGCTCCGGGACCATCTCTGTTACCAAACTGATGAAGTCCAGCAGCTTATCATACTGCAGCACGCTGCTGTCCCTCTGCACCACCTTCCACACGAAGGCGGACATGAGTCTCACAGGAGGGACGAGCAGCTTCAAGGAGGCTGGAGGAAGAGAGGAGCCTGACGAAAACACCACATGCATGAGAATAAAATGATGGGAAGCGGAATCAAATATTTGTAGCGTACAAGCATGTGCAGGGGGTGTACTGTGTCATTAAAACATATGCAGTATTTATTTATTTTATTAATTTATTCGTTTTAAATTAAAACACAAAACAGTTTCACAAACTATATGAAAACAAAAAAACAAATGAAAGGTAGCAGAAAGAAGAAGAAATCTTATATCTGCCCCTTTTTTAAAACTATCAATTCAAACAACAATCATCTATAAATAACAAAACAAAATGAATAACTCATCCCAATTTTCATTTTCTAAGACATATCAAATTAAACAAATTCATATGTTTGTTGTTTTAACAATTTGATTTTGATCATAAACATTGATTTGGCTACAGACTTGGCTGCAGTACATTAGCTAACGTTAGCAATACGGTTTATTTGTTGTAATACTTGCTAAATTAACAAAGTACGGATATTGTAAAAATCAACTAGATAAGCAATTCTACAAACCATTGCTGTTCCACACCATTATGTCCACCCACAAGTCTTCACAAAATGCAAAATGCTAGTTTACCGTTTTTTTAAAAAGAGTACACAAATAACTTCCGGGTTAAACGGATGTTGTGGAAATGCACGGTCCGTTACGTTCAGCTTCAAAATAAAATCTAAAAAAGCTTCAAAAAACAAAACAAAACAAAGCAAAAAAAATTGTAGATTATTACAATTTTTTGCTTTGTTTTGTTTTGTTTTTTGAATATCCAGAGGACCAGACTTAGCTTTTTTAGATTTTTCTACCTGGATTATTGAGCATGCATCAGGGTACTTCAAAATAAAAGTTTTACTTTACACCTACTAGGGAACACAAGTCTCTTGTGCCCAAGTCCGTGAAAATGGTGAGGGTTGTGTCAAGTATGGCATCTGACGTAAAACACTTTTGCAAAAACCGTGTTCGTCAAAGTGACACCCTACAGATTTTTCTTCTTTTTTTTTCTTTTTTTTACTTTATTGGACTATTGAACACACAGAACAAAAGAACAATTCATTCAACCTTTATTTAGTCAGGTAAATCTTTTGAACCTCATGGGCTCATTTACGAAAGCGACCTGCTAAAACTAAAGAACAATGAACAGCAGTGGTAGAATTTCCTTAAACAATAAACAAACAAACAATAAACAATAGAAAACAAAAGAGAGAAAAAAACAAAAGATTTTTTTTTTTTAACAAAGTATCAAAAAACTAGCAAAACATTATAAGGTAGACGTATAAAATCAAAGACAGGAACAAATCTGCATTGGTTTTTGCCAGGATTCCAACAGATTCTGAAAACCATTTAGAGAAGTCAAGGTCGAGAGCTTCAGATCTTTTTGTAAGATATTCCATGAAGCAGGAGCGGAGTAGGAGAAGGCCCTTTTTCCAAGTTCAGTCCTCACTGACGGAACACTGCAGGTAATCATGTCCTGAGAGCGCACACTGTAGCTGCACTCACGCAAAGACATGTAGGAGGAGATGTATGAGGGCAGCAGACCAAGAAGTGATTTAAAGATGAAAATGTACCAGTGGAAGAGTCTGCGTGAGGTTAATGATGTCCAGTTAACCAGTGAATACAGGGTGCAGTGGTGGGTACGATAATCACAACCAGTTATGAATCTTAGTGCACCATGATAGACCACATCCAACATCTGCAGGGTGCTTGTAGGAGCATTCATGTAGAGAATGTCACCGTAATCAATGGAGGGAAGGAAAGTCACAGATACAAGGCGTTTCCTAACATTCAGTGTTAGACATGATCTGTTTCTGAAAAAGAAACCCAGTTTAACTTTCAGTTTCTTCACTAGGTTTTCCACGTGGAGTTTTAATCACCTTTGTTTTCCAGAAAAATCTAATTAAAATCTGCATACTTTTACTATCTGAATTCCCCTGTAATTATGCATCTTTCTCTACTGCTACACTTATTATATGTGTCAACATCTAATTTAGTTATGAGCTAAAGCAAGCTGTAGCCTATTTATTTAGCAATGTTATAGGACGTTACAATAAAACACCAACGGAAATAAAATAAAATGTTGCCATGCCGCAGCGACTTACCTACAAAAAATACTTTTTATTTAACTGCGTCGTGACGTGTTGCCTCGTTTTCCTAGCCTTCACGGTTACGTTGGCATGTGTCCTGTTGCTTAGCAACCGTGACGGCGCTCAGCCTAAGGAAGAAAGGAGCTCGAAATGTTGTTTTTACTGCTTTTTTTTATTCTAGAGGAAATACAGGAACTTTATCACTGCTGACAGCATGTTTTATATCTTCTGCTGATCGGCAATCATAGCCAGGTAACTTACTTTGTTTTGTCTACAAAACTTTACAGGAAAAGAGTATTGTCTGATATTAGGATTTTTAATTCTCCAGTAGTCTGCCAAATTTGTGTTCGAGATTAAGTTTACAAAAATATCATCAAAGATATGGGGCTGCCCCCTAGAGGGGAAACGATCAATTGATACATCTGGGGTTACATTAAAATCACCCCCTAAGATAACCTGATCAGTGTAATATTTTATTTTCCATTGATTTATCCTCACTCCGAGGTCAGCAAAAAATTTACTATTCATTGCTTTATTGTGAGGGGCCGAGATGGTGTAGAGGTAGGGCAGCCGGCTCAGGACCAGAAGGTCTCGGGTTCGATCCCCGGTCACGGCGTACTTCGTTGTGTCCCTGGGCAAGACACTTAACCCGAGTTGCTCCCGGTAGGACAGGCAGCGCCTTGCATGGCAGTCTATCGCTACCGGTGTATGAAGGATATTTGTCACCCTCCAGTTCTCTCTGTGCACGGTAAAATGGTTCGAGAAATGTCACTAAAAAGTCCAGCATGTCGGGGGAGACGCTGTCCAGGCGCGCGCTGCGCGCCTGCTCTCTGGCTGAGTTGCGCAATTAAGTGGCTGCGCTCAGTGCGCTGCGGTTTTCACCATCTAAATTCACTCTATTAATTATTTCCTCATCAATAAACTTACTGCCTTATATTCTTTACAAGCAGATTAAAACAATTTTATATTGTGTGCATTTTTATTTAGTTTTGTTTGTGCTGTATGATTAAAAAAAACCACATCAAAGCCCGAGCCCGACCCGCGGCCCGCCAATCAAACGCAAAAATATGGCCCTACCCTACCCGAAGTCGGGTAGGGCTCGGGTAGGGTCGGGCTCGGGCAAAGAAACGACACCTCTAATGTGGGGGGTCCAGGACATTACCTTCTGGCATGTGCGATCTGGAGATGGATCTTTATGATTACAAAGTGATTGTCCCAACATTGATCGTTGAGAACCAGAATGAAGAACTGATTGTTGGCAGTAACCTGTTGAAATACATTATTAACAGGTTTAAGCTGAAGCAAGACATCCAGGACCAAGGCCCCACAGCACTCTGTGACAGTAGTGATGCAGAGCAGAAACTGCTACATTTGTTGGCAAGGGTGGAAGCTGCCGATTCAGACGTCCATTATGCAGTTGGAACTATCAAAATCAAGCGAGCTGTTACTCTAGAACCCATGACAGAGCATCTGATTTGGGGCAAGTTGCCACAGGTGAATAGTCTGTTGGCTGGATGTACTGTTGTGGTGGAGCCAACAACTGCAAGATCTAAACCAAGAACAGTTTTGGTGGGGAGGTCGGTGTCAATCCTGAGAGCAGATGGGTGGCTCCCATTAAAGGTCATTAATCCATCAGACAAGCTGGTTACTTTGAGACGTAATACTAAGTTGGCGGATGTGAGTACTTGTGATTCAGTGGAGATGTTTGCTGGTTCCCAACTCGACATCCAACAACAAGTTCAAGTACCGTTGGACAACAGTACAAAACACAGCCTCGTCTCAGAGGACTCGACTTTACCAGATCATCCTCACCTTGTGGCACCGTGCACAGTTGACACCCCTCAGGCAAGGCTAAGAGGACTGGGGCTGTCGGATGTGGACATTGAGTCATGTGACGTTGCCCCTGAATATAAGGCTAAACTGGCTGAGCTCATTGTTCAATACCAATCAATCTTTTCAAGGGACAAGATGGATTGTGGTAAAGCCACTGGTTTCCTACATCGCATCAGAGTCATGGATGAGAAACCATTTCGATTGCCATGTAGGCGCATACCACCAACCCAGTATGAAAAATTGAGAGAGGCATTGGATGAGATGGAAGAGCGTGACATCATACGAAAGTCTAGCAGTGAGTTTGCATCTCCATTAGTGATCGTGTGGAAGAAGTCGGGTGACCTACGTATCTGTAATGATTTCCGATGGATCAATGCACGCACTGTCAAGGATGCTCACCCACTCCCTCATCCAGCTGATGCTCTAGCAGCTCTGGGGGGCAATGCCTTTTTCTCAACCATGGATTTGACCTCTGGCTATTACAATGTGGAAGTGCATGAAGCTGACCGAAAGTACACTGCCTTTTCATCGCCTTTTGGATTGTATGAGTATAATCGGATGCCTCAAGGACTCTGTAATAGTCCCGCCACATTCATGAGAATGATGCTAAACATCTTCGGTGACCAGAACTTCATGAGCTTGTTGTGCTATCTGGATGATGTCCTGGTGTTTGCTCCAACAGAAGACCTAGCGCTGGAGCGTCTGCACATGGTCTTCCAGAGACTCCAGAGCCATAACCTAAAGCTCGCCCCAAAGAAATGTCACTTTCTGAGGAGGTCAGTGAAGTTTCTTGGTCATATCATCAGCATAGATGGGATCCAGTCTGACCCTGATAAAGTGACTGCTATCACCACCATCACCGAGTCTGACCTTATGGAAATTGGCACAAATATTCCCTCCCAGAAGAAGATCCGTTCCTTTCTTGGCATGGTAGTCTACTACCAGCAGTTTATTGAAGGGTGTTCTGCCATAGCCAAACCGTTGTTTCGGCTAATCTCATGCTCTAAAGGTCCACGTGGAAGTGGGAGAAAACGCCGCCAAATTCGCAAACAGCTCCGTGCTGAGGATTGGACGACAGATTGTCAGCACGCTTTTCATCAACTGAAGCAGGCTTTGCTAGATTGTGTGGTGCTGGCCCACCCAAACTTCAGTGAGCCCTTTCTCCTGTCTGTGGATGCCTCTACCGACGGACTTGGCGCAGTCCTGTCACAAGTGCCTGCAGGTGGTTCAACGGCAAGACCAATTGCTTTTGCAAGTAAATCGCTGAGTTATGCCCAATCTAAATATCCCGCACACCGACTGGAATTCTTTGCCTTAAAATGGGCGGTGTGTGACAAGTTCCATCATTGGTTGCGAGGCCACCAATTCACAGTGTGGATGGACAATAAACCTCTAACCTACATCCAGTCCAAGGTTCGGCTGGACGCATGTGAGCAGAGGTGGATCGCTAAGTTGGCGCAATTCCAGTTCAACATCAAGTACATTCCTGGATCAAAGAATGTGGTGGCTGACGCCCTTAGCAGAGAGCCCTTCGTACAGCCTAGTATGCCTCACCGTTTGACGAGAGTGCCTTATGACGAGCTGCTGGCAGAGGCTGCAGTAGTTGGTGCTAATGGAGTCCAAGAGGTGTTTCGCTGGTCAGCTAACCCGCCTGAAGTAGCTGAGTGTGACCAACAGATTTCTCAGGGTGTGGCAGTTGTTAAGACAGGAGCAGTATCATCATTGGAGGTTGCTGCTGTGCTCCAGGGATGCAGTGAGAGTGGTCCTGTGGTGTACCCGCATGCTCTTCTCCTGCCACAGTTCTCACAGACTGTTCTAACAACCCCACAGGTCAACTCTGAGGTGCTCTCACTTGAAGTGTTGCAGGAGAAACAGAGAAATGACCCAGTTCTAAGTAGGGTGATGTTCTTTGTAGAGAGAAAGTGGAGACCTTCCAGAAGAGAACGTGTCAAGGAGTCATCAGAAGTCCTCAAGCTTTTGAAAGGCTGGGAAAAGCTTGTATTGAGAGATGGAGTCCTGCAACGGGTAGCTAAAAACCCTGTCACAAAGAAAAAGTCCTACCTTTTTGTGGTCCCACGCTCACTGCGCCAGAAGGTGTTACAAGGTGTTCACGATGAGGCTGGTCATCAGGGTCAGCAACGGACCCTGTACTTGACGAGACAGAGATTTTATTGGATTGGCCTAGTGCGTGATGTTACTGAGTATGTACAACACTGCAGACGATGTGTTGTCAGCAAGTCGCCAGAGCCAGAAGCCAGAGCTCCTTTGAAAAACATAAGGACCTCTGAACCTCTTGAACTTGTCAGTATTGATTTCTGGACTGCTGAGGATTCTTCAAACAGTTCACTGGATGTGTTAGTAGCTACTGACCACTTCACAAAGATGGCACACGCTTTCTTGTGCCCCAATCAGTCAGCTAAAGCAGTCGCACACCAGCTGTGGAACAATTATTTCAGCATCTATGGGTTTCCCAAGCGACTACATTCCGATCAGGGGGCCACTTTTGAGAGTTTGCTTATTGCAGAGTTACTGAATGTGGCAGGCGTGCAAAAGTCCCACACTACACCTTATCACCCTATGGGTAATGGCTCATGTGAGAGAATGAACCGGACTCTAGGCAACATGATTCGAGCATTGCCACCAAGAGCTAAACATCGTTGGCCTGAGGCCCTGAAATCTCTGACATTTGCCTACAATTGTACCGTGCATGAGACGACAGGATATGCTCCGTTCCTGCTCATGTTTGGAAGGGTGCCACGTCTTCCGGTGGACGTCATCTTTGGTTCAGTGCTCAGTGATCCGGAGGTGGTGGACTATGATCGCTACGTGGAGTCACTACGAAAGGACATGAGAGAAGCTATGGCTGTAGCCCAGTCAACGGCAACTAAACAGCTCCAGCGTCACACTGAGCTATACAACCGGAGAGTACGTGGTGTACTTGTGGAAGTGAACGACAGAGTGCTGCTGGCCAACAAAGGAGGACCTGGAAAAAGGAAGCTTGCTGACCGCTGGGATAGCACGGTGTATGTGGTGATTGGAAAAGATGATGAGAACCACACTTTCAGGATCCAGAATCCCACTACAGGCCAAGTAAAAGTGGTCCACCGCAATCTGATAATGCCAGTAAACTTTCTGCCTCTACCTGAGGACAACCATGATGACCAGGAGGAGGCTGTACTATCTCAAACATCAAGTTCACTTGACCCAAGTGCTGGGAGGTCAGCCATCAGTGATGCTATTTCTGACTCAGCAGAGTTTAGAACAAGAGCGTGGGTATCTGACCTACCTTTGGGAGCAGGCAGTGAGACAGATGTGGAGGATGCTGAGCAGGTGGAGGGCACCGTGCTGGAAGGAGCCACAGGACCTGCGTTGACGGACAGCAGTTCAGCAGACTCTGGTTGCTCAGCAGTCCTGACGGCTTGCCCAGAGACATTTCCGGCTCCTGTTACTGACACTCTCACTGACATACCTGCTACAGTAACTACTACAGTGACAGTAGTTGATGGTGCGACTGACCGTAGATCTAGAGCTGGACGGTTGTTGAGACCAGTGACCAGATTTATTGAAATGATGCACCAAAGAACAGCATTAGTCTGATAAGTTCTTGTATATGAAAAAAAAAACTACAGTTTAATTTGTTTCAACTTTGACCTAGAGGTGTTGTAACAATTTTCATATTTCATGTTTGTTTTGCTATTTGGGAGGTGAGTTTGCAGTTACACATTAACAAAATATGTAAATGGGCATATTTTTTTTCCCTTATGTATGTAGATGGGGTTTGGCCAACCTTTTCTCATACTGATCCTCTCAGGATAGTCTAGTGACTGGGTGTTTGTAACTGTGAATTTGATGTGATTGTACCTCACAAGCGATTTTGGAAACGGTGGTTGTATATTGGTTTCCTGTGCAATTGAATAGTGGTCTTATTCCATTTATGTATATGTGCCTGTACTTTTTTTTTTTTTCTCTTACTTGCTTTCATTTGGTTGTTTTGTTTTGGTTGTTGTAATGGGGCAAGTGGAATTCAGCAGGAGGGAGTGTAACATAGTTAATATTGAATAGAATTCCACTTGTCATTACTTCCAAGTTTAGGTTCATGTGTAATGGGTGAAACAGCGCCCCCTCTGGCTGATTGGCGGTTATAAATATTGTGAACACAGACATCTCATTGCCAGTTCATACGAGATGGGCACTTGAGTCGCAAATCGCCACTATGCAGGTTATGCAAGGCATACGGGCGCTGCCCTACAGGGGGCGCCAAAACCGTCTCTAGAAAAAATGTTTTTCTAGCAGGCATCTTCTTTAACTGCATGAAATGATCAATAACAGGGAAACAGCACTGCTTAGGCGCCCCCCCCCTGCTCCCTCACCTCCCTCCTCCTATCTCTCTGCTCTCCCTTCACACACAGGTGCTGTGAACACGCACCCCTAGAGAACGCACACAGGCACGTTATTTATTTATTTTTTATTTTTTTCACTCGTGCACTTGACTTTGGAGCGGCAGAAAAACTATCCAGGGCGCAAAACAGGAAAAGGAAGTTGTTGGAAGGATGAAAAAAAAGCCTTTCAATGTGGTTAAAAGATATTAGGTAAGTACTGTCAGTGTATGAGCAGGACAGGAGGGTTGTAAAATATTCAGGTTAGCTAAAGCTAGCCTAATAGGAATCGTCCCATATTTGGCTGTTAAATAAATGTAGCCTCCCCTAAAGACGTGATTTGTTTAATATTTTTATGAATATTTTATACATGTCCCACACATCCACACACTAAGTGTAAGAATGACCTAAATAAAACTCAGGAAACATTAACACAAGAAAAACTGTTGTGGTGGCAGTTCCCAGCTATGTTCCAGTGCTGCAATTTATACACTCATATGTACATTTATTATATATATTAGTGGGGAGTGGTGGCGCAAAGGTTAAGAAGGTGAGCTTGTGATCGGAAGGTCGCCGGTTCAAGCCCCGGTACCGACAAAGATGTGGGTGGGATAAGTGAAGCGGTCACACTTGTATCCACCCTCATCTGCCCCACTCTGGGCCCTTGAGCAAGGCCCTTAACCCCCACCATCTGCTCCCCCGGGAACCCTAGATATCAGCTCTCTGCTCCACACAGAGGGCTGTGGTTGCTCGGTGGTCTGTGGTTGTGTCAGGAAGGGCATCCGGCGTAAAAACAACTGCCAAATCTTCGTGCGACCAGTTCGCTGTGGCGACCCCTAACGCAGGGAATAAAGCCAAAAGAAGAAAAAAAAAAAAAAATGTACATTTATTATTATTGATTCTTTAATTAAAGATGAGTTGTACAAGTTTATGTGTGTATCAGACAAATTAGTCCTCAGTGTCACTATAGCCCTGAGACTCAAAAAGGTTGGTGACCCATGTTACCAACCTTTTTGGCAGAGGGACACTTGAGTTTAAATGTCTTATTTAATATCACTACAGTGGTGTGTGTTGTGATGTATCTGGTAAGTCAGATTAGATGAAATGTACAGTCAGTAACTGTTATCCAACAAGGAGATGATTTAAATTAAAGTTTAATTTCTATTGTGGTTTGACTGCTGTATTTTTAAACCTACTTAACACAAAATTAATGTCATTCAGCTGTGAGGATGGAGAGAAGGAAGAGAAGATGACAGAGGAATCAGGACAGACTGGGGAAGGCAACAGGTTGGTCTAATGCAGGTGGAAGTGAGGGAACAGCTACTTAATCCCAAGCAATAACATGTAAACATTATTTTTAAAAACTGTATTAAGATCTGTAATTTTTACAACTAATATATAATGCTTTTTTGACCATATGACAGTGCAGAATGCCACAGACAAAGGGTGAAGGAGACAGACACGAGGTCAGTGATAGAGGAGACAAGTGATAGCATCAGGTAGGAATAATTACATTAGGGAAGCAACAAAAACCTATACTGTATACCATGATGGTTTGAATTTCTGATGACCATTTTTCATTGTCTTCTTTCACGGAAAGTAACAGTTTAAATGTCATAAATGTTAAAACACTGACATGGACTCCAGGCTGTTAAGATTTCATATTTTCACTACATAAAATGTTGAGCACTGATTACCACTACTGTTATACATTTTTACTTTATTAAACTTCTTATTTGTTTATCATTGAAATTATCACCTGATATGATATGTAACATAAAAAAATCTGTAATATTGCTACTGTATTTTCTAAGTGCATGACTAAGGGAGGAAAGCTGTATGAGGCGGCAGGTAAAGGGAGCGCGCGGGGCGCGCGCGGGGGGGGGGCGCCGTTGATGTTTTCGCATCCACCTCAAAAATATGTAGTTGCACCCCTGCTTGCAGGTATGCATATTATTATGACATTAGGGAGGGTACCGGCACTTATTTTTTTCCACTTAAAGCACTGTTGACATATGAAGCTGGTAGCTTGTTGGCTGAGAGGCGGATCACGCACAGAGTAGAGAAGTCCTAGGGCGGTTCCAAGGTGGTTCGGTTCCAGGATTGGTTCCACGAGGCGATGACGACATCCGGGGTTTTTATAACCGTGATCCGCCTTCGAAGATGCGTGTGCGTTTGGACTGTGCTTGGAGTGAGGACTGTTAAATTGCTGTAAGGTTTATTCTTATTATGTACGTACAATAAACCTGCATAACTTGCACATTCGTTTCAGAGCTTCCTTCAACCTTTTGAACCGCAACAGTAATGTGGACTACTTGATTGAATACTGTGAAGATGCTATGTTTCTACAAGAAATTGACAACAAAGAAATACTCATGACAGTCGAGGGATTTGCTGACAGAGATCAAGGGATTGGGCTAGTATGGATATGGTAGTTGTAAAAAATATAATACATCAGGTCATCGAACCTTTTACCTACATATGTAACTTGTCTCTTTCGGAGGGCGTATTTCCTGATAATATGAAAGTTGCTAAAGTGATCCCCATTTTTAAAAATGGTGATAAAGGTGCTTTTGACAATTATAGACCTATTTCATTGTTACCACAATTCTCAAAAATTCTAGAAAAAATATTTCAAAGTCAAAGTCAACTTTATTGTCAGATCTGCAATATGTACTGTACAGGACATACACAGGACCGAAATTGCGTTTCTCTCAGTCCCTCGGTGCAACAGTAAACATCTAAACATTGAAACACTGAAACATATAATAATTGACATAAGCATAAAATAGTAAAACTAACACTGTCCTGAGTTTTTTGCATAGTGGAATAAGAGTATGAAAATTTACACCAACTCTAAAACTAAAACATTAAACATTTAATGAACATAATACTGTCCTGAGTTTTTGCATACTAGTATAAAAAAAGAGTATAAAAAGTATAACTAAAATAAACTAAAGGTTTCTAGCATTGACATTTGCAAAGTGGCAAAGCAGCGTATGAGTTAATGTACACAGTATATGTATGAGGTAGTAGTTGATGTTGTTATAGAGGCAAAAAGTGGCATATGCAGTAAGGCACATTGGGCATCCCTAAATAAGACCGTTCAGAGCACATTGTATATGTATCAGCAGTGGTGTAGATATTAGAGTAGTGTAAATGTAAACAGTAGTAGTTACATGTAAGCAGTAGTAATAAAAGTAAACAGTATTAATAAATGTAAACAGAGAATGTAAACAGTATTATGATTATAGGCAGTGATGTAATACAAACATTAGTGCAAGTATGAGAAGTAGTGCAAACTGTATGAGCACATGACCGAGAGTTTAGTGAATAACCCGTTTGATGACACAGAGTCCAGTGTTAAAATCTTTGTGTTGTGTGGTAATGTGTGAGAAAGTTTTAGTGTTAAGGCAGTTCAAATGGGAGGGGGGGCAGAGCAGGCAGAGTGTTTAGCATCCTGACTGCCTGATGAACAGAGCTGTCTCTCAGTCTGCTGGTTCGAGCCTGGAGACTCCTCAGTCTCCTCCCTGATGGCAGCAGTCTAAAGCGGCTGTGTAGTGGGTGTGTGGGATCACCTGCCATGCGGTGGGCTTTCCGAGTGAGGCGTTTGCTGTGTAAGTCCTGCAGTGAGGGGAAGGAGGTGCCGACTATCTTCTCAGCTGCTCTCACAATGCGCTGGAGGCTCTTGCGGCAGGATGCAGTACATGCACCAAACCACACAGTGATGCAGCTGGTCAGGACACTTTCTATGGCACCTCTGTAGAAGGTGCTCATGATGGGGGTTGAAGCTCCAGCCCTTTTCAGCTTGCGGAGAAAGTAGAGACGCTGGTGAGCCTTCTTTGCCAGTGCTGCAGTGTTCCTGCTCCAGGACAGGTCCTTTGAGACGTGCACTCCCAGGAACTTGGTGCTGTCTACTCTCTCCACTGCGGTGCTGTTGATGGTCAGAGGGGCATGTTGGGCATCCTTCTTCCTGAAGTCCACAACAATCTCCTTTGTCTTCTCCACGTTGAGAGTGAGATTGTTGTGTCCGCACCACAAGGCCAGGCGGCTCACCTCGTTCCTGTAGTCCGTCTCATCGTTGTTGCTGATGAGACCCACCACTGTTGTGTCGTCCGCAAACTTGATGAAGTGGTTGGAGCTGTATGATGGTGTGCAGTCGTGTGTTAGCAGGGTGAATAGAAGGGGGCTCAGCACACATCCTTGTGGGGCCCCTGTGTTCAATGTGATGGTGCTAGATGTGTTACTCCCGACTCGTACTGTCTGTGGTCTCCCGGTCAGGAAGTCTAGCAGCCAGTTACACATTGAGGTATTCAGCCCCAGACTGTCCAGTTTAAGGATGAGCTGTTGGGGGATGATGGTGTTGAATGCCGAGCTGAAGTCGATGAACAACATTCTAACATAGGAGTCCTTCGTGTCCAGATGTGTGAGAGCTGTGTGAAGGGCAGAGGAGATGGCATCGTCGGTTGAGCGATTAGGTCGGTATGCAAATTGGAAGGGATCCAGGGAGTCAGGGAGGACAGATGTGATGCTTTTCATGACTAGCCGTTCAAAGCACTTCATCAGGATGGGGGTGAGTGCTACTGGGCGATAGTCATTGAGGCATGCGGGCGTTGCCTTCTTTGGGACAGGGATGATGGTGGTGGCTTTGAAACAGGTGGGGACGATGGCCTGGCTCAGTGAGATGTTAAAGATGTCCGTGAAGACCGCTGCGAGTTCCCCTGCACAGTCCTTCAGCACACGACCAGGTATGTTGTCAGGACCAGAGGCCTTCCGGGCGTTAATCTTGATGAATGATCGCCTTACGCTGTCTGAGGACAGCGTCAGCACCTGGCCATCAGGAGAGGGGGGGAGTTTATGTGCTGGTGTGCTGTTACTTGCCTCGAACCGAGCAAAGAACTCATTCAGTTCATTCAGCGCAGAGGCTGAGCTGTCACAGGTCTGGGGGGGTGGTTTGTAGTTTGTGATGGTCTGTATTCCCTGCCACAGACTGCGTGTATCCCTGCTGTCCTTGAAACGGTGAGCTATTTTCCCAGAATACTGCCTCTTTGCCTTTCTGATGCCCCGGTCCAGGTTGTTTCTGGCTGCCCTCAGGCCCACCTGATCTCCCGCTTTGAAGGCAGCATTCCTGGCTTTCATGAGTCTGTGAACCTCAGCTGTCAGCCATGGCTTCTGGTTAGCCCGAACAGTGATGGTTTTAAGGTTGGTTACATCAGTGTTTTTCAACCTTTTTTGAGCCAAGGCACAGTGTTTTCATTGAAAAAATCCCGAGGCACACCACAAACCAAAATTGTAAACAAAGATACACTGTATCCGCCTATATTAAATATATAGTCATTCTTATCAAAGTGTCTTGAATAGGAATGAAATGAACACTAAATGTATTTTTTATCATGTTTTATATTTCTTATTTCAAATTGCACTTAACATGAAATTGAAGGCATGTTAACATGCCTTCAAATACACCTGAACAGTGCCACAACAATGTGTTCTTAAAATTAAAGAGGATGAAATTGCACTTAACATGCCTTCAAATAAACCTGAACAGTGCCACACCAATGTGGTCTTAAAATTAAAGAGGATGAAATTGCACTTAACATGCCTTCAAATACACCTGAACAGTGCTACCATTCTCTCTACATTTTACTCACTTGAAACCTGTGCCTGTTTGGATGAACACAAAGCTCACGTTCACAGTTTCTGCCTTCTTCTGATTTCCACTTGGGCCTTCATCTGGGTCAGAATTTTGTCCAGGGACCAGACCGGATTTAGTATTTTTTCTTTTGAAAAAGTTTTCCATCGCTGTTTGTTTGAGAAGATCCTCACTGTTGGTTTGTTTTGCTCACTGCTCACGTCACGTTCATGCACCGCTACTTCTCTTGTTTTAATGTGCGACGCTATGCTCCATACTGCCACCTATCGCTCGGTAAGGAAATTACACCAGTTAATAAAAATTTCATAATTTACTAATTTTACACGGCACACCAGACGATCTCTCGCGGCACACTGGTGTTCCACGGCACACTGGTTGAAAAACACTGGGTTACATCATCAATGCACTTGGTGATGTATGAACATACAGTGTCTGAGTACTCCTGGAGACATGTGGTGTTGTTTGTGGTAGCAGCTTCTTTGAACATACCCCAATCTGTGGTGTCAAAACAGTCCTGGAGTGCCTCTGAAGACCCCTCTGGCCACACTCGTATCTGTTTGCGGACTGGTTTTGTGACTTTCACCAGTGGCCTGTATGCTGGCTTTAGCATGACACAGATATGGTCCGAAGCACCAATGTGGGGGAGGGGGACAGCTCTGTAGGAATTTTTCATGGTGGTGTAAACCTGGTCCAGGGTGTGGTTTCCTCTTGTTGCAAAGTTTATGTTTCTGTATGTTTTTGGTAATACACTCTTTAAATCTGCATGGTTGAAATCACCAGCCGTGATGAGAAAAGCATCAGGGTGGGCTGTTTGTTGCTCACTGATGTGCAGATATAGTTCATTCAGTGCCTCACCTCTATCTTTGCTGTTGGAGCTTGGAGGGATATATACAGCAACAATCAAAACAGCTGTAAACTCCCTCGGTAAAAAGAACGGTCTACATTTAATAGTCATGAACTCCACAAAAGGTGAGCAGTGTTTGTAGACCACAGCAGCATCACGACACCATGCGTTGTTGATGTAAACACAGAGCCCGCCTCCGCGAGTCTTACCTCCCTTGATGAAAGCTCGGTCCGCTCTGTAGCATGTTAGCTGCTCCAACTGGATAGCATGGTCCAGAACGTTGTTGTTAAGCCACGTTTCCGTGAATACAAACACACAACAGTCTCTCACAGTCTTTTGTGTCGTTCGTAGCAGGCGTATATAATCCAATTTGTTGTCCAAGGAGCGCACGTTAGCCAGAACCATGGATGGAATAGCCGGCCTGTGTGGGCTAGCTGCTAGCCTAGCTCTGATACCTCCGCGTTTACCCCGCTTCTGTTTCCTGTCACGCCGCTTGTGGCGTTTCCATGGCGGGCGCGGTGAAGCGTCACGCCGCTTGTGGTACTTCCACGGCGGGTGCGATGGAGGGAAGCTCGGAGCTGGCTTCCAGAGCAGCTCGCAGTCACGAAGCTCACGTAACTCCTCCTCAAGCTCATTTAGCTTCTCCTGGAGTTCGCTGTTTATTCCCAAATGAGCGGTTTTTCCGACATCAAGCAGGAATTCACGGCTATACTTGCGTTCTTGAACACGTAGACAAGACAAAGACGTGCCGGCAAATTACGGCGTGCAGGACAGATTGGATAAATATCTTGATAAACACGGCATCTTGAGTGCCAGCCAATACGGATTTAGATCAAAAAATTCCACATCAATGGCACTTATGGAATTAACAGAAAAAATCACCACAGCCATAGATCAACATCAACACTGTATAAGTTTATTTGTCGATTTAAGGAAAGCATTCGACACTATTGACCACACTATTCTTGCTAATAAACTAAACAAATATGGTATTAGGGGACGAGCACTGCAGTGGATACAAAGCTATTTGACTGACAGAAAGCAGTTTGTGTACGTTGATGGTATACGATCTGATTTCTGCAAAATTACATGTGGAGTCCCTCAAGGCTCGATACTCGGACCAAAATTGTTTATTTTATATGTGAATGATTTAGTGAAGGTGTCTAGACTGCTAAATTGTATCTTGTTTGCTGATGATACTACTTTCTTCCATTGTGGTAGTGACTTTGAACAAATGTCTGCATTAATAACAATGGAATTTGACAAAATACAAACCTGGTTTAAATTAAACAAACTATCATTGAATCTTGGAAAAACTAATTATATGTTGTTTAGTAATACAAAAAAAATATGGATTTTTCACTAAAAATTGATGGAGTGGAAGTAAAGAGAGTAACTGAGGTGAAGTTTTTGGGTGTGGTAATCGATGACAAACTGTCGTGGAAACAGCACATCAATTCTGTAAAAATTAAGTTAGCCAGATCTACGGCGGTATTGTATAAACTTAAAGATTTTTTGAATGAGACAGCTCTGTATTTGTTATATAATACAATTTTTGTTCCACATTTAATTTACTGTGTTGAAGTTTGGGGTAAGGCATGTAAAACTATTACAAAGCCTGTTTTTATTTTGCAGAAGAGAGCTGTGAGAATTATTTTAGGAAAACCTTATCGTCATCCATCAAATATATTGTTTAATCAGCTTAAGTTATTGAAGTTTTATGATTTGGTGGATTATAATATCTCATTAGTCATGTATAAAGCTCAAAACCACTTACTGCCACCTAACGTTGAAATGTTTTTTCATTTCATTTATTCATTTATATAGCACTTTACACAACCACGGTGGTGGTGACCAAAGTGCTTAACAAAAAACAGTGCAGTACTTAAAAAGACAGATTAAAAATCAAGAAAAACACAACATAAAAGCAAAAATAAAACCAGAAATGTCACCACATATTTAATTACTAAAAGCCAGTTTGAATAAAAAAGTCTTAAGCTTTGATTTAAAAGGGCCAAGTTCAGTAATCTGGCGTAGCTCAAGTGGGAGTGTATTCCAGAGTCGAGGTGCGGCCGCAGAAAAGGCACGGTCACCCCAACGTTTATATTTTGTCCGTGGAACAGAGAGCAAGAGTTGGCTATCTGACCTCAGAGACCTGGAGCGGGCGGGGAAACTTAAAGGTTCAGTATGCAGTTTCTGTAGAACTGCAGCAGTTAGAAATATTTTCAACAGGCAAAGCATTCTGATCCCTCCCCCTCAGAGCCATATGTGGCTCTGCCCCCTTGTGGTCTGTTGAATTTCAAATTCAAGCTCTGTTTTTATTGGCTGATTCAAATTCAAGCTCTGTTTTTATTGGCTGGTTACAAACTCTGTTTTTATTGGCTGGAAAATGGCGGGTCACCTTTTCTTTTTAGAAATGCTTATTTACCACCTGGAGAAGCAAGGGGACAATATTTTTTTTAAAAATTTTTCAGAGATTACCTGGCTAACATCAGTCTGTCAGGAGGTAGTGACAGAGTGAAGAAATATGTTCATAAAAAAAGCTACATACTGCAGCTTTAACAACTCCGTTATATAAGTAGGAGTGAGGCCATTCAGAGCTTTAAAAACAAATAATAAAAGTTTAAAATCTATCCTAAAACGGACAGGAAGCCAATGTAGTGAGAATAAAACAGGTGTGATGTGGTCCCATCTAGGAGTGTTGGTTAAAACTACTTCCTCAGACGGCTGAGACGAGCTGGTCTGAGCAGCCCAGTTCTCACCTCGTTCTACAGGTGTGCAGTGGAGAGCATCCTGTGCTCCAGCATCAACGTGTGGCATGGAGGCTGCACAGTTGCAGAGAGGAAAGCTCTACAGAGAGTGGTGAAGGCTGCACAGAAGTCTGTTGGAGTCAGTCTCCCCACCATCACAGACATTTACACCTCCAGATGCAGGAAGAGAGCCACCTGCATCATGAAGGACCACACTCACCCAGCACACTCACTCTTTGCCCCACTCCCCTCAGGACGGAGGTTGAGAAGCATCAGATGTAGAACCACTAGACTGAGGAACAGCTTCTACCCTGAGGCTGTCAGACTCATGAATAAATAAATAATGGGAATGATCACTGCAAAATATCACATCATGCTGATGCCGATCTGTTTCTTGTTGCTGTGTTCATCTGTGACCATCTGCTCATAAAGACTCGTGTTCGTGCTGCTGTTTATAATGATGTTTTCTCTCTACATTAGGGCTTAGTGTATTACTAGCTGATGTTTCTCTTAGATAATCCTAGATGTTATTACTGTTTTTCTCTTGCATTTGTTGTTGGATGTAACTGGGACCCCGTGTACATAATCTCGTTTTCATCACATGTACCACATGCGGTGCAAATGACAATAAAGACTCTCTGACTCTGACTCTGACTAAAAGGCGAGCTGCTGCATTCTGAACAAGCTGGAGGCGGCTCAGTGTTGACTGAGGCACACCAACATACAGAGCGTTACAATAATCGAGCCTAGAACTGATAAAAGCATGAACAGCCTTCTCCAAGTCGCAACGGTTTAAAAAGGGTTTGACCGTTTTTTGATAAGAGAAGGTCTTGTTATACTCTTAAGGGTACTGAGGTTTTTGTAAAACCTCAGTATAGAACCAGTTTGAAGAGTCGGACTGTTTCGATACAGGGAATTGATTTATGGAACACTTTAGATAATGATATTAAATTTGCTAGATCGATGCTTGTGTTTAAAAAGATGATCAAATCTAAGTTGTTATCAAAATATGAAAATCTTTAGTTAAATCCATTTTATTAGGAAACTTTCTAGTTGATTAACGAAGTTGTTTGTTTTTTTGGTTTGTCTTTTTTGGTTTGTTGTTGTTTTTTTTGTTGTTGTTGTTATTGTTACTTGAGAAACATTGCTTGAATTAATTGTTTGGATTGAGTTTGATTTTGTTACTGTGAAAAAAGGGGCAGATATTATAAGATTATTTCTTCTCTCTGCCACCTTTCATTTTATGTCTTTTACATTTTTACACTGTATGTTTATACTGTACTGTATATTGTTTTCTTTTATGTTGATGTAGAATGAATAAATTTAATAAAAAAAAATAAAAAGAACTTTACCAGCCTAGCTGTATGTAACTTTTCTAACAATATATTTTTAGCATATTTCTTCACTCTGTCACTACCTCCTGACATACTGATTTTAGACAAGTAATCTCTGAAAAAAACTATTGTCCCCTTACTTCTCTAAAAGCATTTCTAAAAAGCCACAGTGACCCGCCGTGCACTATGTAACTTTGTAGTGCAGTCTGTAACTTTTCTAACAATATATTTTTAACATATTTCTTCACTCTGTCACTATCTACTGACAGACTGGTGTTAGACAAAGTAATCTCTGAAAAAAACTATAGTCCCCTTGCTTCTCTAGCAGCATTTATAAAAACACTAAAAACACAGAGTGACCCGGTTTCCATAAGGTGCAACATCAGCGATGAACTTCTCTGTACCTTTAGCAGTATCACTCTTACGCCAAAAATACACTACATGCGGTCCGGCTCCGCCCCGCTCCGCAGGTCGCAGCTGAGCGAGTCCAATTTCCACTTCCTCCGCTCCGCTCAGGTCCGCATGGATGCGCTGCTCCGAGACGCATGCGCGGGAATTGCGAGATCGCGCGATAAATCAAGTGATAAATAAGTAAGTCAGAACAAAACAATTCATTCGGTGGAAGAAGGAGAACAACAGTAGAGACTGCTGCCTTGATCTTCTCTCGTAAATGAGCGACAGGACATGGTTTGAGCAACAGGAAGTGATGTATTACATTTCAGAATAAAATACTTTATTTATTTATTGTATTGCGTTTGTAGGCGTAGTCATAAATGATAGTTTGACAGCATTTTTGTACAAATAAATCCGTATAGAGCTAGGATTAAGTCCGCCCGTGGTGATTTTATTTTGTAAATACGGAAGTTGTGCTCGTTCCTTTTCCTGTTGGTGCGACGTAATCTTCAAAAGTTGACTCCGCACAGCTCCGGCGTCCGGCAGAAATAGAAAAATTTCTAATTTTGACGGACTGCCGTCCGCTCTCCGCAACTCGCTACCGCCGTGCGGAGCCAGTGTAAATTCTGTCATTGATTATAATGGGTGCGTATTTGCTGCGGAGGTTGGACCGGAGCGGGGCGGAGCCGGAACGCATGTAGTGTATTTTTGGCATTAGCTTTCATAAAATGACTCCTGAATAATCTGTAAAAGCTAAGGCTAAAACCGCCTTCTAGCTGCTGGTTCTATAAATCCCGCTAAATCTGCATGTATTGTACAAGTGAGTGTATTGCTCATAATTGTGAAATTATTTAGTTTTTGCATTGATTCTGATTATTTAGTTTGTCTAGTTTGCCTCCATTTGACATTTTCAAATAAAACAACACTCATGTGTTTTCAACTTTATATAATTTCTGCTTTTTATTCACAATGAATAGGTGGACTGTAATTTTAAATGTCTTCTACACAACAGGTGACAGTAAAGCTAACATGACTTATATTGAAAAAGATGATATTTAAGAATTTCTAGGACAAAATTAGACATTTTACATTTAATTGATGGAGTTCATTTTTTCTTCAATTTTCTTCAGTTTTTGCTAAGATTAAAGTCCATATGTGCCTCATATTATCATTGTATTCTTATTGTTGTACAGTATTCTCTTTAGTTAAAGCTGCTATATGTAACTTTTCTAACAATATATTTTTAACATATTTCTTCACTCTGTCACTAGATTGATGTTAGAGAGGTAATCTCTGAAAAAAACTAAAAAAAAATATTGTCCCCTTGCTTCTCCAGGTGGTAAATAAGCATTTCTAAAAAGAAAAAGTGACCCGCCATTTTCCAGCCAATAAAAACAAAGTTTGTAACCAGCCAATAAAAACCGAGCTTGAATTTGAATCAGCCAATAAAAACAGAGCTTGAATTCAAATTTCAACAGACCACAAGGGGGCAGAGCCATATATGGCTCTGAGGGGGAGGGATCAGAATGCTTTGCTTGTTGAAATTTTTTCTAAGTTCTGCTGTTCTACAGAAACTGCAGACTGAACCTTTAAACATTTAAATTGACAAAGCTTTAGACCCCTTTGCTCTACAGTAACAACTTTCTCTGGACTTTAATCTAAAAATAAATTCATCTTTCAGAAAAATTCTATTTTGGTCTTTAGTATAACTTGTTATTTAAATAAAAGTTGTCCGCAGGCGAATACAGAGAGCTGCCCACTGCTCCACCTGGGTGTATCTCATGCGTAATGGGTGAAGTGCAGAGAACTCATTTCATCATCGTATAGAAACATACGATGACACATAGCGCCTTCTTTTTCGTCAAAAGGCTGAGCTGTTTTGTTCTTTTAAAAACACAAACTGTCCCATCACCCCACACACAAAATGTTTGGTGCAGTTTGTGTTCAAACATTCAGACATGAGTCACTATTAGATAATAACCAAATCTGTAAAAGCAGTGAACGTTATTAGTCCATGAACCCGTTAATAAACAATAAGTTAAAGTTAATAAGTAAAATCAAACAGTGAATATTAATGAACCAGTTATTAACATTAATAAGTTGATTGACACTGAGTGAACATTGATATTAATGAACCAGTCAATGAACAGCTCTCCAGAGGATGTGGTGGCTCTGAAAAGAGCCTTTTTGTTGCACTCAGTGCTGGATGAAGATCAGATTTACTTCTTGGCCTTCCTGGCTGCGGGCTTTTTAGCACCAGTTTTCTTGGCTACAGGCTTCTTGGCAGCCTTTGGCTTCTTAGGAGCGACCTTCTTAGGGCTCTTGGTCACCTTCTTGACTGCCTTCTTGGCCGGTGCCTTTTTGGGGGACTTCTTGACCACCTTTGGCTTCTTAGCAGCGGGTTTCTTGGCTGCTGTGGTCTTCTTGGCGGCGGGCTTCTTGGCTTTAACGGGAGCCTTCTTAACCACCTTCTTGACCGGTTTGGCGGCTGCAGGCTCCTTCTTGGCGAGCTTGAAGGATCCGGAGGCGCCGGTGCCTTTAGTCTGGCTCAGGGTGCCGCTGGTGACCAGCTTGGTGACGGTGGTGTTGATGCGTTTGTTGGCCTTGCTCACGTCCACTCCTTTCCCGGCCAGCACCTTCTTGAGCGCGGACAGAGACACTCCCTTCCGCTCCTTGGAGTCTGCCACGGCGGACACGATGAGCTTCTGGATGCTGGGCCCTTCCTTCTTTGCTTTCGGGGCTGACTTCTTCCTCGGGGACTTGGCCGCGGCTTTAGCCGGTGCAGCAGCTGGAGCTTCTTCTGCCATCTTGCTGTTCTCTTCGCGCTGTTCTTCTGAACGTGTCGAGCTCAGAGGCAGGAGGCGGGACTTATAACACACATGAGAACCGTGGAGAGGCAACGCGGTCTCCCGCTCTGCTGCCGACTCAAACATGGCCTCACTTGTGTTTTCTCCGACGTGATTTAGGCTAAAGTCCGCCACAAAATCAAACTTTTTCAAAATAAATTCAACTGGAAGGGGAAGAGAAGTGTCTTCTCTTCAGACTGAGCGCGTGCTTGTCCTCCAGGACTCCTTCTCTTTATTCAAGCAGGCTCCAAACCTCTCGGACACTGAGTGGATTTGTGGAGGAAGCCGAGAGTTTTCTTCACATTTCGTGTCTAAAAACACGTAAAACCGTTTCGGATCCGGTTTGTTCTGGTGTTCCTGTTAGCAGAGACGCCTGCGGACAGAATAAAAGTGAAATGATGGCAGTGGTGTCATTTGTTGACTTGTTAAGGGAGAAGATGTTCGGGACAGTAAACACACGGAGGCTGAAGGTGAACAAGGCAGTTTGTGTGTGATGGATCTGCAGCTTTCTACCAAACATTACATGAAATCAAACATCTGGCACAATAAATAAATATTAGCTTTCTATTGCAAGATGTTCTCCTTAGTTATATATATATACAGTGTGGATTTATGATATTTAAACTGTTTTAATTGACCTATAAACAAAATAATTTCACTTTAACAAATATTTGGAAAAGAAAAAGTTAAAACCTTTAATTTCCTTATTCTGACAAAATCATATGAAGAATATGTAACAAAACCAACAGTGAAAATGATCTAAAAAGACACAACTACAGTATAAAGATATGAGTCACATATTTAAAACAAATCCTTTAATTGATGTTAAATAATGACTTGAGAATAAATGCAGATAAATCCAATATTTTTTATTTCACAGAATCTGTTAGCACTCAGTTATGTGCTGTAAACGACTCCCAGCTACTACCACGCCAACATCTGTCACATTTACTTTGTATCTATTAAAGGTAGATCAATGGTGGAGAACACAAATGAAGTCGAAGACGCAAATTCAACAATGACAGGACTCACGGCTGCATCGAATCACTCAACTGTCCACCTGGATATAAGGCGCCCTTTCCTCAGCTCTTCCTGTTTGCCCGTTGCCAGTCTAGTCGCCTCCCTCCACCTCCCCGTCTCCTCCCGGGGTTTCTGGTTCCTCGGTTCTCCCCTGTTCTTCGTCCCGCCTCCGCCGCCTGGGGTTGTCCTGCTCGCCTTCGTCTTGGTCCTGCTGCTGTGTGCGTTCCTGCTTCCTGTTCCCTGCGACCCAGCCGGTCATGGCAGATGGCCGCTTGTCCTGAGCCTGGTTCTGCTGGAGGTTTCTTCCTCTCGAGGGAGTTTTTCCTTCCCACTGTCGCTTCGTGCTTGCTCAGGATGGAGGTTCTGCGCTGGTGTTCGTCTCAGGGTTGTCCGGAGCCGTCGGCCGCTGGCTGGCCGTCATTCACGTACCGGTGGGATGGATTGGACGTCTGCGATCCCTTCTCCACCACCGGGTTCGGGTCCCGGGGGGTAGATATCCATAATCTATCTCCCTATGCCGGACATTCAAGCTCTCAGCAGTCCGGCATGCATGCCCTCCGCCGGGGCCCGAGCGCCAAAGAAACCTTAATCAATAAAACATTTTAATTGTATTCTCTCTCGTTTTGTGAGTCTCTTCAGGTTGAAATACATTTTAAACATTTAAATTCAAACAGTAAATATACAGATTAATTAATCAGATGCTTCTAATCTTTTAAATCTATTTAAATTTACCTTTAAAATGTTAAGTCTAATTATTGTTATTGTTTTATAATTCTTATCTTTTGAGAGCTTGGGTCTCAAGAGTTTTGTGGCCACTTGTTTTGTTTTAATGCAATAAATTTTCCTTTTTAAATCAAAACTTGATTTGAAGATCAATCACATTCTCATACATCTCAGTTTATCCACATAAACCAGCTTGAGTTAAAAAATGACATGCATTTAATCTGAAAGTAGCATTTTAATGAAGGCTGATCTTGATTAGCTTCGTCGTCAGCCATGTTGACTTTGTTTGATCCGATCAGGTGATGCTCGTCCAAATATTCTGGTGGTTTGATTTTCAAAGAAGAAATGAAGACGATCAAAGGGGTTGATCTCAGCAGTCGAGGTAGAACCATGAGACTGAGCAGATCAAACAAAGTGTAGCTCTCCTTGATGCATGCTCATGCTGGTCCTCTGGACATTCAAAAAACAAAACAAAAAAATTGTAGAAATGTTTCGTCTTTCCTCCAAAAGACTTCTTCAGTCTGAGGAGCTCAGTCTTATAAACAGCACCTTCTCAAGATCAACATCATCAGGTCAGGACTCTGTGGTCTACACTCATCTCCAGGCCAGCAGTCACTCTTTCAGGGATGAAGATGTTCACATCCTTGATAGAGAGGAACGATGGTTTGAGAGAGGAGTAAAGGAGGCCATCTTTGTGAAAAGAAACCGTCCATCATTAAACAGAGGTGGAGGCCTCCGGGTTCAACTGTCCCCCTCTTACAATGCTGTTATTGCTAGTATCACTCAGCCCTCTGTGAATAGCAAACAACCATCAGGGTGCTAACGATCCATCGTTAGGTTGATTTAATGAAAAGGTGCTATTTATAAGACTGAGCTGAATACAGCACCTCAGACGGAAAGACGAAACATTTCTACAATTTGTTTGTTTTGAGAACGTCCAGACTTATAAGTGTTGATCTTCTACAGTCCTGCCTAGATTTATAAGATTAAAGGAGACATTTAAGTAGTCTGTCGTGTAGTTTAATTACTGTAGTTTGTGTAATGATTTAGTATGAGTGCAGATTTCTAGTTACTCTGCATTATACACAAGTTGTCTTTTAGCATAAACACATCACTTGTGATGAGATTTTTTTCATTCAACCTTTATTTATACGGTTAATGTCTTTCAACCTCAAAGACAATTTTTCAACTAAGAACTTGATTTACATCTAAAGTTCCATTATTGTTTATAAAGATTTTATTTATGTACAATTTTGCTTAGTGCATTCAATCAGCTTAAGACAACCAGTTCAGTTGACTAATGCAGCTACAACAGCTTTAAACACAAACTTCAGAAATTGACCTTTTTTTAACCTAAGTACTGACACTTTAGGGTGTGTCTTATTAAATCGTATCAGTCATTCTGCCTATGAAGTTTGTACTTCAGTGTCAGGAGTTATTTTCAGAACTTTGCTTTTAGCATCACTCATGACAAGACAGATTATTTTAACTACTAATTATTTAAAGCCTCAAAGACAATATTTCAACAAACTTTGCAAGTTCCATTGATTACAACGGTTTTAATATTGTACAAGTTTTGTGTAGTGCATTTAAATCAGCTTTAGACAATTACTCCAGCTAGGGGTGGGCGTATCGATTCTAGTATCGATACTATCGATACCAAGGTGGTACTTGGTATCGAATCGATACTAGCGCTGTGGAATCGATACTGTCCTTTGCCTGCAACATCTGTACCTGCAGAAAGGATTTTCTCTAAGGCAGGACAGTTAGTGACACAGAGAAGAAGTGCAATTAAAGGGAAAAATGTAAACATGTTACTGTTCCTGAACAAAAACCTTTAAGTCATTTCCAACATGTAAATAGAGCCCAAAGGGCTCCTTACACATTATTTGCAACACTGACTTTTTTTTTTTTGTTTTTTTTCAAAAAACATCTGTGCAATAGAAGTTGTTTTCTTATCACTGTTTTTGTGATTTTGACAGTGTTATGTTTTTGTAACATTGCTGCTTTTTTGTTATTTTGCACTGGTGACTTTTATTTAAACAACTGTGTGTTGTAAAAGAGGTGATGGGCAAATATTTTGTTACTCACACTGTTCAATTTTTTATACTGCTGCTGCAGCTAGTTGATAGAGCATTTTTATTTGACATTAAAACATCTGTGCAATAGAAGTTGTTTTCTTATCATTGTTTTTGTGTTGTTGGCAGTGTTATAATTTTGTGCGGCTCAACAGCGCCCCCAAGTATCGGAATCGGTATCGAAGTATGCGATTCTAGCACAGTATTTACTTGGTATCGCAGGAAGATTAACTTTAACATGAACTTGTGAAGAAAAAAACCCCTCAAGTTTTAACGTTTATCTTAATAAACTTTATCGGTCATTCAGCCTTATGCAGTCTGTCTTCAAGTGTCAGTGGTTATTTTTACAGATTTTTGCTCTTCATTGTGAATGTGGTGGCTCTTAAAAGAGCCGTTGTGGTGTCAGATCAGGTCCGGGTCAGTCTAATGCCCCTTTTCCACTACCGGCCCAGAGCGGCCCAGTCTGGTCCGGTCTGGTCCGGTTAGGATCGGCTCACATGCACGGTTTTGTCTCCATTTAACTACTGCAGCCCTTCTGTGGGCGGGGTGTAGAATCCCACTCGTCCTACCACGTCCTACCACGTGGTGGAGGTAGTGTTCCCTTAACTATGTACTGTACACCATTAAACGTTAGAAGAAGAACACCCTGCAGTATCTCGCCTCTCCACTTGGTTGCGGTAATGTCCATAATCCCATTCACTGGCTACTGCTTAAGCATTAGGAGAAGAAGAAGAAAACCCATGATACACAAACAAAATGGAGGACGTTATTGTTATACTGAACATCATTCTCAGTCTGTGGTGGTTTGTGAAACGTCGACGAGAACAGACACTAGCCCGTTCCCAGAGCAGGCTGCAAAGGCTTCGTGCAGCGTACCGAAGGCTGCATGCCTCGGACCGAAGGCTGGAGGCTGCGGACCGAATGCTGGAGGCGGCAGACCGAAGGCTGGTGGCTGCAGACCGAAGGACGCAGTCCGCGGACCGAAGGCTGAAGAATGCAGACATAAGGCTGAAGAATGCAGACAGAAGGCTGAAGATTTCTGACCGAAGGCTGAAGAGTGCTGACCGAAAGCTGAGTACCGCGAGGCGAAAACGTATGGAGAATGACAGCAGAGTGTGGGAAGCCATAACGCAGTATGAGATAGAAAACAGGAGGCAACGTGTGATGGTAAGTCAATGCTGTGTGTAGAAGATATCATGAAAATACTGTATCACCAACAGTGAAACCTAATCCCCTGTTAACAGACCAACATTAACAGTAATCACCCTGTAATACAGATGCATGAAAAAAAAACTGAAGATCCTTCCAAAATGCATTAATTACATTTGCTATTAAATCAGAATAAGAATACGTTTATTATTACCATTGTCTTAAAAGGAACTGATTAGGGACTGACTAGGAACGTGCCTTGGCATAAAGGAACAATAAAATAAAGTAATAATAGAATAATTGCTTGAAGTAAGTGAGTACACACCAACCAATAAACACAATACTGTACAGCACTATACAGTATTCACAATAATGGCAGAGCCAAATGGTGCCAAATCAGAAGTGTCTCTGTATCCGAATGACAGACTTCACAAGAGTTATAGTACTTATGAGATATATATATATATATATATATATATATATATATATATATATATATATATACACACACATATATATATCATATATATNTAGAGATTACTTGTCTAAAAATCAGTATGTCAGGAGGTAGTGACAGAGTGAAGAAATGTTTAAAAATATATTGTCAGAAGTTACATACAGCTCCTTTAAGTTACATACTGTATGTAACTTAAAGGAGCTTTATGTAACTTTCATCATAAAGCTCCTTTAAAAGTTTGTCTTAATAAATGACGGTGTTCAGTCTATGCATTTTATCTTTAACAGTGTGTAAAGGATTATTTTCAGATCTTTGCTCTTTATTGTGAATGTTGTGGCTCTTAAAAGAGCCGTTGTGGTGTCAGATCAGGTCCGGGTCAGTCTAAGCCCTCTCCCCTCGGATCCTGCGGGCCAGCTGGATGTCTTTGGGCATGATGGTGACCCTCTTGGCGTGGATGGCGCACAGGTTGGTGTCCTCGAACAGACCCACCAGGTAAGCCTCGCTGGCCTCCTGCAGAGCCATGACGGCCGAGCTCTGGAAGCGCAGGTCGGTCTTGAAGTCCTGAGCGATCTCTCGGACCAGACGCTGGAAGGGCAGCTTCCTGATCAGCAGCTCGGTGGACTTCTGGTAGCGGCGGATCTCCCTCAGAGCCACGGTACCGGGCCTGTAGCGGTGAGGCTTCTTCACTCCGCCGGTGGCCGGGGCACTCTTCCGGGCAGCCTTGGTGGCGAGCTGCTTCCTGGGAGCTTTACCTCCGGTGGATTTACGGGCGGTCTGCTTGGTTCTGGCCATGACTGGACTTTAGAAGTTCTTCTCACTATAAGCGTTGAAGACTGAATGAAGCTGAAACAGCAGCAGCTTTATAAAGACCCCTCCGTGGAGGAAGTCAGCTCTGATTGGGTCAAATTTGCGGTCACGTGAGCGCAATCTGTACAGCTATTGGCTGGATTTGAATTTATAATAAAAACGCGCAACAGAGAAAATACTGACGGATGTTTGAAAAGAAAAAAAATATATACAGTACTGTATTTACAAGTTTTTAATAAAGAAAGAAACCTATTTTGTCTTTATAGTTTTCTCCATAAAATCAATGCATTGAAGTTATGCGTGACTTTTTTTTCCCCTTCTTTTTTCTGATTTACGGCATTTTTTATTTTGGTTGTTTTGTCTTTGTCTTAGATAATTTTAATGGATACTAAAGATTTCTATAAAAAGCTTCAATCTGTATTTTACCAATAAAAATTTATTTTGAATACGTTTTTCTCTGCTTCTGAATGTGGGATGTATTGATTTAAACCCTACTGCATCATTTATTGAAGCATTTACTGCCCCATGCATGAAGCTGTTGAACTGGAGAGCTCCTTACTGCATCCTAAATGCACAAAGGAGCGTTACCACAGCTCCTTCCAGCACAGACTCTACAACCATCACTGCTCCCAACAAACTCAATAAGGATTAAATACATGCTGACCTCTGCTACTTGTGTAAAATATGTATTTTTTTTAAATCCGTTGTTGCTTTTACTGGAATTTCCTATCCGTGGGACAATAAAGGCTGTTTATATTCTGATAGTGTATGAAAAGTTAAAAAGTTAAATACAATATAAGAAAAACCTTAAAAACTAAGGCTCGTGAAATCAATTTTACCAAACATTACTAACTGAAACAAACTACTGTATTAATATTTATTCACTTTTCTGTGAGTTTCACAAAACAGTTGTCATTTCAACACAACACAGGACGGAGCTCGATGAGGGAGGTGTGTGGCTCTTAAAAGAGCCGTTGTGGGTCTATGGGGGTTGTGGTTTACTTGGACTTGGCGGGTTTCTCGGTCTTCTTGGGCAGCAGCACCGCCTGGATGTTGGGCAGAACTCCTCCCTGAGCGATGGTCACTCCTCCCATCAGCTTGTTCAGCTCCTCGTCGTTGCGGACGGCCAGCTGCAGGTGTCGGGGGATGATCCTGCTCTTCTTGTTGTCCCGGGCAGCGTTCCCGGCCAGCTCCAGGATCTCAGCCGTCAGGTACTCCAGGACGGCAGCCAGGTACACCGGAGCGCCGGCACCGACCCGGTGTGCGTAGTTCCCTTTCCGCAGCAGCCTGTGAACACGACCCACTGGGAACTGGAGTCCTGCTCGGGACGAGCGGGTCTTGGCCTTGGCTCTGGTCTTACCGCCGGTTTTGCCTCTTCCGCTCATGTTTCAATAATCTTCTCTGGTCTGAGACTGACAGAAAATGATGACAGAGCTGCTCTCAGGGCTCCTTTTAACGTGTGCGAGTGCGGACCGGACTGTGCCAGACCAATCAGAGAAGAGGATTCCTGTAGGGGGTGGGTCCTGATTCTCAGCTGCTGCTCCTTCACCTGCTGTTCCCAAATATATTTTTTTTTCTTAGAAAAATGCTATTTGAGAACCGATTGTCCGGCGGTCTCACCGTAATTTATAAAGGACCGGGTTGGGCCCACACAGCAGATGTATTATAGAAAAAAGTAGATACTGTAATGAAAGAATTTATTAGAAAAGTAAGAAACTCGATGGAGGGAGTTATCTATTAAAACTTCATGCACTCCACTCTGAGTTATTTTCCATAGTGCGTTTTAAATTAGATAAACACATAAATACAGTAGTGAAATCCAGGACTCATTTATTAGAGAGACCTGTTTTAAAGGGGACCACATGTAAGTATTTAAAAATTTTATGTTATGTCTGTGTGCTATCTTGACAATATTAATTCATTTTAATACACAAAATAATTCTTAGATAATTAATTATACCCTTTTTAATTCTGCCAGTTTTAACTTTCGTTTTGAACGACCGGTTTCTGATAGAAGTTCTGAAGTCCACGCCCTTCAACGATCTGTTTACGCCCTCTGCACAGCCAGTATCTGTAATGTGTTGTTGTTTTAAAATTAGCTCGTTTTTTATTACTCATTTGACTTACTGTTAGTGTTAGCTTAAGATAACTTACCGAAACCCGTCTGAGCGCGCCGCAGTTTGCTGCTCCTTTTAGCATGAGACCACCCGAATCCGAAGCTAATGTTAGCTTGTTCCTCTTCCGGTTTTCGCCAGCTCCGCTCGTTGCACGCGGAGACTTTGAGAGTTATCGCTGTTCCAGTCAAGACACACAAAGTTCACCAAGTGTCTCCCGTAAATTAATCGGTAAAGAGAAGGTCCTCGCTGTTGCGAGGCTTCTGCCAGGCTGCTGCGAGGCTGCACAGTTGAAGCTCCGCTCCATCGCGCCAGAAGAGGGGCTCGTTGACGCCGGTCCCTACGTCGGGGGTCTGCTCGTTTAATTTTTGCCGGCTGCGCGTTTGGAGCGATCGCAAATACACTAAAAATTGAACTAAAACATAAAAATAACAATTATACTTTATTTATAAAGCCATTTAAAAAAACACAGCTGCAACAAAGTGCTGTACACATGAAATTAAGAACATATAAACAAAAGATGAGATGAAATCATGAAAAACAACAGTCATGTGTTTAATACAGAAGTGGGTTGAGCCTAACCAGGGGTTGCTAGGTGAGGGGCTGGACTCAGGTTTGATCTGATTGGCTGCGGCTTGGCTGCGGCTTGTGACGTCAATAAATGCAGGAAGTGTGAATCCTGGTGTATTTATCAAAAATAAATAAATCTACTTAGAGTAAATAAACCACTGGGTGCATTTTTTTGGCACAAGGACTGTTTTTTTATGAAGTAAATACCCAAAGTTTAGTAAAAAAACATTAAAAAGTGAATTTTGCATGTGTGGTCCCCTTTAAACAAAGAACGTAGATGACAACAGTAGACAATCATATAAAGTTATATTTAGCCATATGCTCTGTCTGTTGGTTTAAATAAATCAGTCTTTTAACAGCAACTAGAAAACATGAACACATAACCCGTCCTGTCCACTTCAGGGTTGATTTTAATATTTTATTGCTTGTTTTTTAAAGTCTTAAGTTGTGGCCCCATCATATTCATGTGATCTTCTGAAAATGTCCAGTTACTGTAGCCGTTTTCGCATTGGCCAGCCCTCCCCGGCTCTCCCTGCTTCTAACCCGGGTTCGGCGTGTTCGCATTTACCTTTTCCGCCCGTGATCCACCCTTGTTCTGGAACCATCTTCACCATGGTTCTATCGGGCCGAGCCCCACGGACCCAGTTTCACGTCATGTACTGCTCACATTTGATTCGTTGTTTGCAGCAGGGGCGGGACTCATTCAAACAACCTCAGCGCGAGGGTTGAATTTCATTCAAATTTAACTACAGAAACCCCTAAAACAATTGTTAGCTGAATTAGTTTTTCTGAGTTAAATTTTTGTTAATAACTGATCACAAATCAGCTTATGTTACAACGTAAATAACAACGAAGCGCGCACCCATTTCCGCCTTTCAGCGCGACTTGAATGTCATTAAAATATAACTAATATTGTCTAACTGTTGCGCGCAGCCAGGGTTTTAAAATATAACTAATAATCTAAGGTAGACACCTGAAAATCCAGTCCGCCACAATAGCTCAAAGCGTTAGAGCACTGCTGTTTTGACCAGGAGAAGCGGGTTTGCTTCCCGCCTGGGACAAAGTTATTTTACTTTTTTCTTTTAATTCACATTTTCTTTTAAATAAAAAGGAGTCTGTTTGGTTAACAAACTCCTTTTTACTTGCTCCAATAAAAATTAAAAAAAAGTAAAATAACTTTGTCCCAGGCGGGAACTCCCGGTCAAAACAGCAGTGCTCTATATATATATATAAATTCGTGCTGCTGTTTATTCCCACTATATTAAGCTTAGTGTATTACTAGCTGATGTCTCTCTTAGTTAATCCTAGATGTTATTATTGTTTTTCTCTTGCATTTGTTGTTGGATGTAACTGGGACCCTGTGTACATAATCTCGTTTTCAACACATGTACTACATGCGGTGCAAATGACAATAAATTCTCTCTGACTGACTCAATGCTCATCTTTTAAAAGGACGCAGGTAATATAAATTGACAGTTTTAACATTCTATATAAATATAAGTCAACAATGCAGCATGCTTTTATATTCATTGACAGTGCTGCAGTCAGGTTTATTTTATGGTTCAAAATTTAAAAAAAAATTAACCTTGAAACTTTCACATCTGTATTTCAACTGCCCACAATCATCCACAATTTAATTAAATTGTTTGATCAACATGAAACTTGGAAGCGTCTTCAGAATTGGTGGGTGGCTCTTAAAAGAGCCTTTGTGTTGGTACCGGACTGTGCAGACACTTTACTTGGAGCTGGTGTACTTGGTGACGGCCTTGGTGCCCTCGGACACGGCGTGCTTGGCCAGCTCTCCCGGCAGCAGGAGGCGCACGGCGGTCTGGATCTCCCTGGAGGTGATGGTGGAGCGTTTGTTGTAGTGAGCCAGGCGGGAGGCCTCGGAGGCGATGCGCTCGAAGATGTCGTTCACGAACGAGTTCATGATGCTCATGGCCTTGGAGGAGATGCCGGTGTCGGGGTGGACCTGCTTCAGCACCTTGTACACGTAGATGGCGTAGCTCTCCTTCCTGGTCTTTCTCCTCTTCTTGCCTCCTTTGCCGGCAGTCTTGGTCACGGCTTTCTTGGAGCCCTTCTTGGGCGCAGACTTGGCGGGTTCAGGCATCTTGATTCAGGTTCTGGACTCAGAATCTAATGAAACTTGGGAAGGAGAGGGACTTTACTTATACAGGCTGCATGTTAATCAGGCTGTGCTGTCTCCATGATCTGATTGGCTGAACTGCTCGGAAGATTGTTGATCGACATATGTGCTGTTTCTATGGAAGAAGCGAAGTAAAAACGGTTAGGTCTTTGTATTCAGGAATTGAAAGAAGTGACAAAAAATAAAGGTTAAAAATATTTTAACTATTCTGCCTAGTTGGGATATTTTTGTTCTTCCTTTTTACAAACAGATTCATTCATTCAACCTTTATTTCTACAGGTTAATCCCATTTACAAGAGACCTGATTTTAACAAAGAATCAGAGTCAGAGAATCTTTATTGTCATTTGCACCGCATGTGGTACATGTGATGAAATGAGATTATGTACACAGGGTCCCAGTTACATTCAACAACTAAATGTAAGAGAAAAACAGTAATAACATCTAGGATTAACTAAGAAAAACATCAACTAGAAATACACTAAGCACTAATGTAATAGAAAAAAAAAATCATTACAAACAGACAGCCGCACGAACATGAGTCTATCCACCTCTTTCGCCAAAAGCTCATGTATGCCGCCATGACAGTCCGGTGCCGCCCCCTCCCGGTGGTAAACTTCCGCCGGAACCCGGAAGTCCTGTAGTGTGTGGTTTGCTGTGAAAAACAAGCCGGGACACCAGTTTATTTTCTCTCGTTTTTTTTATTTTTGGGGTTGTTTCTTGCTGGGTTAGAGGGTGTTACAGCCAGGTATACGTTTGAGCAACGCGCTGTTGTAAACGTGAAGGATCTACGTCCATCGGAGGAGCTGACAGCTGCTCCTTCCTCTGTCTGTGTCTGGCTCTGAGCTGCTGTCGAAGACGTCGCGCTCCGATCAACTTTAGTTCGGTAAACAAAATATTCTATATAAATCATTTTGTGAAACCATGTCAGAACAATATCGGAGTATAACCGTCTGTTTAGTAGCTGTTTTTTTTTTTCATGATTTAGCGTCTGTACTGCTGTGATAATGCTGTGGTTAGCTTAGCATGTAGCTACTTTAAAGGCTAACTTCCAGACGGTAACACTCACAACAAAGTGCTGGTTCTTGAGCCTGGACTTTTTTTTTTGGCTGTGTTATTTTAGTTAAACTGTTATTTAGCTGGTTATATGATTGAGACAGTTTACACATCTTTTTTCAAAGACAGACCGTGTCAACAATGACTAGGCCTCAAAACCTGACCCGTCATTAAACCAGAGTTATTAAAGCACATTTAAAATAATGATGTAAATTAAAGAGGAGAAAAGTGCACATGAAGCTACATTTGTACTAAAATGTGAGTAAATAAAGAATTTACTTAACAAATCTGTCATTAAATAATATAACTGTGTGTTGCACACGTGTTTATACAGTATTATTTATATTTATTTATATTATTTAATGACAGATCTGTTAAGTAAATGCTTTATTTACTCATTTTAATACTAATACTGCACTGTACACACTGTCTATGACAAGACAAGTTTTCTTTTTCTACTTTACAGAAGACTGAAGCCACGAGATCCATCCAGGGATAAGATCCTACATTAAGTAAATGCTTTATTTACTCATTTTAGTACAAATACTGTACTGTACTGTTCACACTGTCTATCACAAGACAAGTTTTCTTTTTCTACTTTACAGAAGACTGAAGCCACGAGATCCATCCAGAGATAAGATCCTACATTAAGTAAATGCTTTATTTACTCATTTTAGTACTAATACTGTACTGTACACACTGTCTATGACAAGACAAGTTTTCTTTTTCTACTTTACAGAAGACTGAAGCCACGAGATCCATCCAGAGATAAGATCCTACATTAAGTAAATGCTTTATTTACTCATTTTAGTACTAATACTGTACTGTACACACTGTCTATGACAAGACAAGTTTTCTTTTTCTACTTTACAGAACATTGAAGCCACGAGATCCATCCAGAGATAAGTTTGTACACCTGGGTCCAGTCTCAGATCGTACACCTGGGTCCAGTCTCAGATCTACACCTTGGATTCCTGTGGAGTTGGCTGAAATCGGACAGTTCCACATGAAGAGAAATCTGTTCAGTTTGCTGGTCTCCATCATTGCTTGTTGAATTGGTTTTGATCTTTATTCTGTGCCAATTCATTTTCATTAAGACAACACCACCCACAGTTGTCATATTGTACACTACAGTATTCAGTTTCAACTGTTTTAAATGTATAATTATAGCTTTTATTCTGAACTTTGTCAGTCTCCACTGATAAAAGTCCTTCAGAGGCTTAGTAAATATCACTATATTTATAAGTTGGATGACCTTAATAAAATCTCTGAATATCAAATAATTGTTTATTTAAGTTGTGTGTACTGAAATAAATGTTTAAAAATTTTACTTAGGTTTTTGTGTTAGATTAGGGTGTTTTTTTACATATATTTAAGAGAAAATTTAAATAACTTGTTCACAAAATATCTTTCTTACATTTACTTAATATTTTGTTTGAAAATGACTAAAAATAATGGAGAAATAGGTAACTATATTTATTAGTATCATAGACTGAAATTATTACGTACTCAAATCAATATTATTCATTTTTAGCAACAACTTAAAAGTTTAAGTTAAATGTTAGCCTGGCCCTCGCCTTCCTGCACAGCTCCGCTCAATTCTCATTTCCCTTCACTGCACAGTACGAAGCGAAGTGAAGGACAGGGTCTGGTTACAACCAGGCTAATTATCACCCCAAAAAAATGTGTTCTGTATTTTGGTTTAAGACAGGCTTAGAGTCCAGTTTTAGCCATTTTATTAAAAATAAATTTGATGATGATGTTACATTACTGTACAAAACGTATGAGTCAAGCTAAATGAGGCACAATATTTAAACACTGTTTAAATTATATAATTATTACATCTTCTGACTAACTCCCAGCTTCCTCGACTGCTTTTGGAGATTTAAAAACATGTAATCAGTCAGATTACAGTGCAGATTACAGTGGTGTTTGGATCCAATCTCAGCTCCTCACTGCTTCCCTCATGTTTGAGCTGTAGCGGTGGTGTCTTCCCACGTCTCACAAACATCTAGGATGGACCAGGGGTTCCCTCATCATCACCAACACCTGCCGTGTCCTGTGCAGTGAAAGAAAACATCTCTTATTAAGGCCTGCTACAAACAGTGATTTAACAGGTTTGACTTCAGCTCAACTTTTGTAAACAAACTTGAATTAAAATAACTTTTGTTTCTAAATCTGCTCTAAATCTCCTGCCTCCTTGTTTGAAACTGAACTGTCAGGTGGCTTTGACTCAAACAGTGGGGCTTCTGGCTCTCTTCCTCATGGACTGTAAACACTCAGCCCTAACTGACTTCTCCTGCCTCCTTGTTTGAAACTAACATTTGTGTTAATAAGAAAACATTGTACAGACAAAACACGTTTACTCAACAGATTAGCAAGGCTAACTATGTTAGCTGTGTTAGCCTACGAGGCAGTTTGGTGAACTGAAAACAAATACCGACTTACCTTCATATTTATTTATGTAGTTGGACACAAAGCTTAAATCCTTTATCCTTCTTAGATGTGGGCGCTTTAGAGAAGGTCTGAATTATTCTGTAGACATTATTAACAGTGACTGTCGGCAAGTCCTGCAGAGATCTCGTGAAGAACGCCATCGCTAACACCGTG